>JAKSZT010001078.1:1415626-1428852 GCA_026826555.1 Tolypeutes matacus | reverse complement strand
ATATATGAGAGACTCTCATCCCAAGGTGAGTTTTATCTGGATTCTATTGATTTCAAGTCTTGTTTTCACCTCCAACCCACCACATTATTATTTTGTAAATACATTGCTCTGAACAGATAATGTGATCTTCCACAGTACTTAGGCATTTGGTCAGAATTTAGATAACAACTGTGTCCAAAATCACGGAAAACAGTGGTGCTCAATTTCTTTCAGCTCATGACAAAACATCAGGAATGGTTACCATGAACTATGTTCCATGGAGTGTATTCGAAACTCGTTTCCAAACGCCGCCTTCAACGTGTATCTATAGCTCTGTGTACATGGAGTGTCTGTTTTGAAGTCACTTATGGTTTTATTTTTCCACATAGTCTTGCATTTGATGAGTGGAATTTTTTGTTTTATATCTATTTTTGGACCAGCAGCACAAATCACTGATAAGGAGAATTAGAACAGAGTTTATTTTCCCTAGGATTTCATTCATTTCCTTCCCGTTCTTGTCTATATTTAGCAGTGCCTTTTTAGATGCTTTCTTTGAAAAAAGCCCACTCTCCACGGCTTCAGTCTCCCAGGAATGATCGTTTGAAATTGTGTGGGTCACACCCACCTATGATCATGACTTAGAGGAGAGAAAAGATGACAAGGCTTGCTAGTGGCTATGAAACCACCTCCAAAGCCAATTCACTGGGCGGCAGTTCAGAGGGTGAGCATGGTTCTCAATAGCCAGCCTCCACAGTCAGATATATTTTGACACAGGGTGAAAATATTAATATCTTGATCCTTGAAATTGTTGTCTAATTTACTAAGCTCGGATGTAGCTGTTGTCTGGTAAATTTTGATAATGTTGGATCTTAATTGTATTCTCATTTCTTCCTATACCCTTTACTTCCTTTGTTTTCATTATCCCATTTTGTAAATGCAGTGGGGTCTTATTCATCTTCTTATTAACATTAATTAATGCTTTTGGAAGTGTGCAAATATCAAAGATGAAACCTTTATTACTTTGAAAGCATGATTACATCAACATACACTGCACTACTTAAACAAAAATTCATTTCCAGTTAGAGATTGTTTTGTCCAAGTGTTTCAACTGGAATATGATGATGAGAATTTTGTTACTCTATTTTTCCATTACATTAGACTTTTTAATTTCATTTATATATCTTTGTCCCATATGTCTGCTTCTTATCATGGATTATATTAAATCATACACAATCTGTTAATCCCTTTTAAAATTTAACATTCGTTCAAACCAATATCCATTTTATGTGACAATGTGACAATAAAGAACTTTTCCACATTTGACAATAAGCTCTTAATATTTCCAATGTCCTCAGGTCATATTGGGTGAAAATATAGCAATAAAAGTGTTTGATGAAGAATTAAATATTTATGACAAGAAGAGCCAGAATAACATTAATTCCCAGCCATGGAAAGATAGGTATCAAGAGGTGAAAAGTTTCTACTTAATCTGCTGTTTATTTCTTTATGATTACTGACATAGCAACACTGAAAATTTTTAATAATGACAGCAGAGAAGAAAGCACACCCCTCTCAATATATCAAACACCAGAGCTAGTATGCTTTCAATTAATTTCATATTGGACAAATATGTATCCATAAAACAGGTTTCTTTTCATATTGGGAGTATCCCAGTAAATAACACAGAAGTTAGCCGTGGATGACAATTCCTTGTTGTATTTCAATGATGCTCTTGCTTCGTTTTTGAAAATGACTGACAAATAAAGATCCATATATATATGAGAGACTGTCATCCCAAGGTGAGTTATATCTTTATTCCATTTATTTCAAGTCTTGTTTTCACCTCCAACGCACCACATTCTTATTTTTTTAAATACATTATTATGAACCGAAAATGTGATCTTCCACAGTACTTAGGTATTTGGTCAGAATTTTGGCATCATCTAAGCCCAAAATCACCCAAAACCATGGAGCCTAATTTCTTCCAGCTCATGACAAAATATCAGCAATGGTTACCAAGTGTGACATTCCATACAATAGGTTCAAAACGCGGTTCCCATACGCACCTTTCAACGTGTATCTATAGCTCTGTGTATATGGAGTGTCTATTTTAAAGTCACTTATGATTTTATTTATCTACATATTCTTGCATTTGATGAGTGGATTTTTTGTTTTACTTCTATTTTTGGACCAGCAGCACAAATCACTGAAAAGGAGAATTAGACCACAGTTACTTTTCACTAGGATTCCATTCATTTCCTTCCCTTTCCATCTATACTTAGCAGTGCCTTTTTACATGCTGTCTTTGCAAAAAGTCCACACTCCACGGCTTCAAATTAACAGGAATGATTGATTGGAATTGTATGTGTAACACCCACCTATGATCATGCCATTGAGGAGAGTAAAGAAGACAGGGCTTGCTAGTGGCTATGAAACCAAACCAAATGCCAATTCACTGGGCGGCAGTTGAGAGGGTGAGCATGGTTCTCAATAGCCAGCCTCCACTGTCAGAGCCATTTTGACCCCAGGGTGAAAATTTCAATATCATGGTCCTTGAAATGGTTGCCCAATTTACTAAGCTGGAATGTAGCTGATGTCTGGTGAGTTTTAATACTGTTGGCTCTTCATTGAGAATGCAATACTTTCTCATTGTATTCTCATTTCTTCTTCTATCCTTTACTTCTTTGTTTTCAGGATCCCTGTTTTTAAATGCTGTGGTTGTTCTAGTCATCTTGTTATTAACATTAATTTATGCCAATTGGATATATGCAAATACCAAAGCTGAAACCTTTCTTACTTTGAATGCATGATTACCTCAATAGACACTGCACCACTTAAACAAAAATTCATTTCCTGTTAGAAACTGTTTTGTCCAAGAGTTTCAGCTGGAATATGATGATGAGAATTTTGTTACTCTATTTTTTCCATTATATTAGACTTTTTATTTTCCTTTATATATCTTTCTCCCATATATCCATTTCTTATCATGGATTGGATTAGATTGTACCCAATCTTATTATCCCTTTTAAAATTTACCTTTCTTTCAATCCAATATTCATTTTATGTGAAAATATCATCATAAAGATCTTTTCAACACCTGAGAAAAAGCTCTTCATATTCCCCTTGCCCACAAGACATGGTGGGTGAAAATATATAAAGAAAAGTGATTGATGAAGAAATAAATATTTGTGACATGCAGAGCAAGAATGACACCCATGCACAACCACGGAAAGACAGGGATCTTGAGGTGAAAAGTTTCTACTTAATCTGCTGTTTATTTCTTTATGATTGCTGATATAGCAACATTGAATATGTTTAATAATGATAGCAGAGAAGAAAGCACACCGCTCTGAATATATCAAACACCAGAGATTGTACACTTTCAATTAATTTGATATTGGTCAAATATGTATCCATAAAACAGATTTCTTTAATATTGGGAGGATCACAGTAAATGCACTCCAAAGTGAGCCATGGATCACAATTCCTTGCTGTATTTCAATCATGCTCTTGCTGAGTTTTTGAAAAAGAATGACAGTTCATGATCCTGATGGAGCTTTGATATATGGGACCCCTGCATGTGGTTATGCCTTGTATTTTCTCCGTTTGGACATTTCACACATCTTTTATTTTTTGGTATATTCATGTATGAAAGCTTTCCATCACTAAAAATAACTAAAGAGAACAGGGCCATGTGAGTAAAGAAAAAGTTTTGGATTCCCCTGGCTCTCTAAACTGTTCCTCCTTCGTATCTCTTCCATGTTGGAGTCAATGATAACATGTGCCTAGGGATGGAGCAGTGGTACACTCTGCCTGATGGTTTATGTACTTCAATTTTAAGAACAATCCCCCACACTCTGATATCTAGTGAAAAGATGAGTTGCTCTTTGCAAGGTGATTCATCCTACAAGTGTGTTTTCTCTTCTGGTTAGTTCTAGATCTCCCAATCCTTAGGAGAAGTTTTCAGGTTGGGGGCTATTGGTACCCTGAGTTCTTTTGCCTTCTGGTTGTTTTTCTGTGGAATCCACTTATATTGTAAGAATAAGTTTGATTTTGTATAAATTAATTTCTAAAAATTTAGATTATACAATAGCCGCAGTTATTTCTATTTGAACACCAGCATTATGATTTCCCTGCACTCAAGCACAATTCATAGATATCAAGAAAATAAAAAAATACTGTTGATTAACAAAATCTGGGGGATTCTAACCATATTGTAAAGATTTCTGAATTCATGTAAATATATTTCCAGTGAATGATCAATTTAATATTTTGAATATTAAAAAGGGAGGAAAGCCTGGCAGGCAGTGGTTGAATTCACATTTTTATTTTCTAAGTTAGTGTAGTTTAATATTATTTTATTAACTGTGAAGAAGAACATCTCTTCTAGAAATAGAAGTCCCAACTGCATTCTGCAGACATTCATATCGTGGTAGCCTCTTGTGTTTAAAGAGTTTAATTTTTTAAAAAATGAATTCATTTTGTAAGAGCAATGACAGTATCTCTGGAATAATATATTCTCTCCAGTAAAGATTTATTCGAAGATATTATTAGATAGTGATCCCTTCTTTCAAGATTGGTATTATGCCTTTTTTTAAAAAAGATTTTTTTTAAATTTAGATTTTCCAAAAATATATATATATGAAGGACTATCATCCCATGGTGAGTTATATCTGGATTCTATTGATTTCAAGTCTTGTTTTCACCTCCAACTCACCACATTCTTATTTTTGTAAATACATTATTCTGAACAGAAAATGTTATCTCCCAATGTATTTGTGCATTCGGTTAGAATTTTGATACCACCTGAGTCCAAAATCACACAAAACGGTGGTGCCCAATTTCTTCCAGTTCATGACAAAATATCAGCAATTTTTACCATGAGCCACATTCCATACAATATGTTTGAAACTCTTTTCCCAAATGCCCCCTTCAACGTGTATCTATAGCTCTGTGTATATGGAGTGTCTGTTTCGAAGTCACTTATGATTTTATTTTTCTACATATTCTTGCATTTGATGAGTGGATTCCTTGTTTTAATTCTATTTTTGGACAAGCAGCACAAATCACTGACAAGGAGAATTAGAGCAGAGTTACTTTTCAGTCAGATGCCATTTATTTCCTTCCTTTTCTGTCTATATTTAGCAGTGCCATTTTAGATGCTGTCTTTGCAAAAAAGCCTACATTCCACGGCTTCAAGCTCCCAGGAATGATTGTTTGCAATTGGCTGGGTAACACCAACCTATGATCATGCCTTGGAGGAGAGGAAAGAAGACAGGTCTTGGTAGTGGCTATGAAACCACCCCCAAGTAAAATTCACTGGGCCACAGTTGAGAGGGTGAGCATAATTCTCAATAGCCAGCCTCTGCATTTAGAGCCATTTTGGCCCCAGGGTCAAAATATCAATATCATGATCTTTGAAATGGTTGTCCAATTTCTAAGTTGAGATGTAGCTGGAGTCTGGTGAATTTTGATAATGTTGACTCTTCATTGAGAATGCAATACTTTCTCATTGTATTCTCATTTCTTCCACTATCCTTTATTTCCATTGTTTTCAGTATCCCTCTTTGTAAATGCTATGGTGGTCCTAGATATTTCCTTATTTATGATAATCAATGCTATTGGAACTGTGCAAATACCAAAGAAGTAAACTTTCTTATTTTGAAAGCATGATTACCTCAACAGACACTGCACTACTTAAAAAAATATTCATTTCCTGTTAGAGACTGTTTTCTCCAAGTGTTTCAGCTGGAATATGATGATGAGTATTTTGTTACTCTATTTTTCCATTATATTAGACTTTTTATTTTCCTTTATATGGCTTTGTCCCATATGTCCATTTCTTATCATGGATTATATTAAATTGTACTCAATCTAATAATCCCTTTTAAAATTTACCTTTTGCTCAATCCAATAATCATTTTATGTGACAATCTCACAATAAAGGTCTTTTCAACAACTTACAAAATTTTTTCATATTCCCCTTGCCCACAGGACATGGTGGGTGAAAATATAGGAATAAAAGTGTTTGATGAAGAAATAAATATTTTTGGCAAGAAGAGCCAGAATAACACCTATGCCCAGCCATGGAAATAGAGGGATTGAGCGGTGAAATATTTCTACTTAATCTGCTGTTTATTTCTTTATGATTACTGATATAGCAACACTGAAAAAGTTTCATAATGATAGCAGAGAAGAAAGACACCTCTCTGAATGTATCAAAACCCAGAGAGTGTACACTTTCAACTTATTTCATATTGGACAAATATTTATCCATAAAATAGATTTCTTTTAATATTGGGAGTATCCCATTAAATCACATGAAATTGAGCCATGGATCACAATTCCTCGTTGTATTTCAATGATGATCTTGCTGAGTTTTTGAAAATGACTGACAAGTAATGATCCGGGTGGAGCTGTGCTATATGGGACCCCTGCATGTGGTTATGCCTTATATGTTCTCCATTTGCAACGTTTGCACTTTATTTTTTGGTATATTCATGTATGAATGCTATCTATCAAAAAATATAGATTAAGAGACAGAGGGTCATGTGAGTAAAGAAAAAGTTATGTATTCACTTGTATCTCTAAAATGTTTCTTCCTTCATATCCCTTCCACGTTGGAGCCTATGATCACATGTGCCTATGGATGGAGGTGAGGTACACTCTCCCTGATGGATTTTGTCCTTGAATTTTAAGAACCATCGCCCATCCCCTGATATCTAGTGAAAAGATGAGTTGCTCTTTGAAAGGTGATTCATCCTACAAGCGTGTTTTCTCACCTGGTTAGTTCTAGGAGTTCTCCCAAGTCTCAGGAGAAGTTTTCAAGTTAGGGGCTGTTAATACATGGAGTTCTTTTGTTTTCTGTTTGTGTCTCTGGTGATTCCATTTATTTTGTAAGAGTAAGATTGATGTTGTTTAAATTAATTTCCAAAAATTTAGAATATGCTATAGGAGGAGTTATTTCAATATGAACACCAGCATCATGATGACTCTGCACTTGAGAACAATTCATACATATCGAGAAAATAAAAATACTGTCGTGTAACAAAACCTGGGGGTTTCTAACCATATTTTAAAGATTTCTGAAGTCATGTAAATATATAAGCAATGAATGATCAATTTAACATTGGGAATATTAAAAAGTGAGGAAAACCTGACAAGAATTTGTTGTTTTCCCATTTTTATTTTCTCTGTTAGAGTGCTTTAATATTATTTTATTAACTATTAAGCAGGAAATCTAGTCCATTAATATAGGTCTCAACAGCAATCTGCGTTCATTCACATCATGGTAGCCTCTTTTTTAAAAAGAGTTTAATTTTTTTTTAAAGTGCTTTCATTACCAAATGGCGATGACTGTATTTATGGAATATTTTTTTCTCTCTCGAGTAATGATTTATTAGAAGATATTATTAGATAGTGATCCATTCTTTCAAGATTTGTATTTTGCCTAGTTCTTAAAAGTGAGTTTTTTTTAAGTTTTAGATACTCCATATATATATATATATATGAGAGACTATCATCCCAAGGTGGGTTATATTTGGATTCTACTGATATAAATTCTTGTTTTCACCTCAAACCCACCACAACCTTATTTTTGTAAATATATTATTCTAAAGAGAAATTGTGCTCTTCCAAACTATTTATGCATTCGGTCAGAATTTTGATACCATCTGAGTCCAAAATCATGCAAAACCGTGGTGCCCAATTTCTTCCAGCTCATGACAAAACATCAGCAATGGTTACCATGAGCCATGGTCCATATAATATGTTCAAAACTCATTTCCCAAACGCCAACTTCAATATTTATCTATAGATCTGTGTATATGGAGTGTCTGTTTTGACGTCACTTATGGTTTTATTTTTCTACATATTCTTGCATTTGATGAGTGGATTTTTTTATTTACTTCTATTTTTGGATTAACATCCCAAATCACTGACAAGGAGAATTACAACAGAGTTACTTTTCACTAGGATACCATTCATTTCCTTCCCTTTCCTGTCTATATTTAGCAGTGCCTTGCAGATATTTTCATTTCAAAGCGCACACACTCCACGGCTTCAAGCTCTCAGGAATGATTCTTTGGAATTGTGTGGGTAACACCCACCTAAGATCATGACTTGGAGGAGAGGAAACGAGACAGGGTTTGCTAGTGGTTATGAAACCACCTCCATAGCCATTTCACTGGTCGGCAATGAGAGGGTGAGCTTGATACTCACCTGCCAACCTCCACTAGTCAGAAACATTTTAACCCCAAGGAGAAAATGTCAATATCAGGATCCTTGAAATGGCTGACCAATTTATTAAGCTGGAATGTAGTTTATGTCTGGTGAATTTTAATTATGTTGGCTCTTCATAGAGTATGCAATACTATCTATTGTATTCTCATTTCTTTCTCTACCCTTTACTTCCTTTGTTTTCAGGTTCCCAGTTTGGAAATGCTGTGGTGGTCCTAGTCATCTTGTTATTAACGTTAATTTATGCCAATTAGAAGTGTGCAAATAAGAAAGATGAAACCTTTCTTCCTTTAAAAGCATGATTACCTCAATAGACACTGTATGACTTAAACAAAAATTCATTTCCAATTAGAAAGAGTATAGTCCAAGAGTATCAGCTGGAATATGAGGATGAGAATGTTTTTACACTATTTTTCCATTTTATCAGAATTTTTTTCCCTTTATACATCTTTATCCCATATATCACTTTCTTATCATGGATTATATTAAATCATAACCAATCTGACAATCCCTTTTAAAATTTACCTTTCTTTCAATCCAATATCCATTTTATGTGACAATGTTACCATAAAGATCCTTTCAACACCTGATAAATAGCTCTTCATACTCCCCTTCCCCACACGACATGGTGGGTGAAAATATATCAATAAAAATGTTTGATGAAGAAGTAAATATTTGTGACATGGAGAGCCAGAATAACACCTATGCACAGCCATGGAAAGATTGGGATCAAGAGGTGAAAAGTTTCTACCGAATCAGCTGTTTATTTCTTTATGATTACCGATATAGGGAACACCGAAAATGTTTAATAATGATAGCAGAGAACAAAGCACACCTCTCTGAATATATCAAACACCAGAGATTGTACACTTTCAATTAATTTCATTTTGGACAACTATGTATCCATAAAACAGATTTCTTTTAATATTGGGAGGATCCCAGTAAATCACAAGAAAGTGAGCCATGGTTGAAAATTCCTTGTTGCATTTCAATGATGCTCTTGCCGAGTTTTTGAAAATGACTGACAATTAAAGATCCAGATGGAGCTGTGATATATGGGACCCCTGCATGTGAATATGCCTTGTATTTTCTCCATTTGCTCCTTTTGTATTTCATTTATTTTTTGGTATATTTATGTATGAATGCTATCCTTCATAAAAAATAAATTCAGAGAAAGGGGGCCATGTGCATAAGAAAAAACTTTGGATTCACCTGGCTCCCTTAACTCTTCCTACTTTGTTTCCCTCCCATGTTGGAGACTAAGATCTTCTGTGCCAAAGTGTTGAGGCGTGTTACACTCTGCCTGATGGATTATGCCCTTCAATTTTAAGAACCATCCCCCTCCTTCCAGATTTCTAGTGAAAAGGAGAGTTGTTCTTTGAAAGATGATTCATCCTACAAGTGAGTTTTCTCTCCTGGTTAGTTCTAGCAATTCTCCCAAGCCTCAGGAAAACTTTTTAATTTGGGGACTGTTGGTACACGGAGTTCTTTTGCCTTCTGTTTGTGTCTCTGTGTATTCCACTTATATTGTAATAATAAGTTTGATTTTGTATATACTAATTTCTAAAAATTTAAAATATGCAATAGCAGCAGTTATTTCTATTTGAACACCAGCATTATGATCTCCCTGCACTCTAGAACTACTCATAGATATCAAGAAAATAAAAAATACTGTCGGGTAACAGACTGGGTGGATTCTAACCATATTGTAAAGATTTCTGAAGTCATGTAAATATATTTTCAGTGAATGACCAATATTTTTTGGGGAATAATAAAAAGGGAGGAGCAACTGACAAGCCCATGTTGACTTTACATTTTTATTTTCTAATTTAGAGTAATTTAATATTATTTTATTAACTATTAAGAAGTAAATATAATCCAGATATATAAGTCCCAATTGCATTCTGCGGACATTCATATTATGGTAGCCTCTTGTTTTTAAAGAGTTTAATTGAAAAAAAATTCTTTCATTTCTAAAGAGTGATGACTGTACCTCTGGAATAATTATTTCTCTCTCCGATAAAGATTTATTTGGAGATCTTTTTACATAGTGATCAGTTCTTCAATATTTATATTTTGCCTAGTTCTTAAATTTTTTTAATTTATTTTAGATACTCGAAATATATATAGGTGAGACTATCATCCCAAGGTGATTTATATCTGTATTTCACTGATTTTAAGTCGTGTTTTTACCTTTTACCAACCACATCCATATATTTGTAAAAACATTTTCCTGAACAGAAAATGTTATCTTCCAAAATATTTATGCCTTCTGTCAGAATTTTGATATGACCTAAGTCCAAAATCATGCAAAATATGATGCCCAATTTCTTCTAGCTCATGACAAAATATCAGGAATGGTTATCATGAGCCACGTGCATACAATATGTTTGAAACACGTTTCCCATACTCCACCTTCAACGTGTATCTATAACTCTGTGTATAAGGAGTGTGTGTTTTGAAGTCACTTATGATTTTATTTTCCACATAGTCTTGTTTTGATTAGTGAATTTTTTGGTTTAATTCTATTTTTTGGAAGAACAGCACAAACCACTGACAAGGAAAGTTAGAGCAGAGTGACTATTCACTGGGATTCCATTCATTTACTTCCCTTTCCTGTCTATAATTAACAGTGCATATTTATATGCTCTCTTTGCAAAAAGCCCACACTCCATGGCTTCAAACCCAGGAAAGATTGTGTGGAATTGTGTGGGTAACACCCACCTATTTTCATGCCTTGGAGGAAAGGAAAGAAGACAGGGCTTGCTAGTGCCTATGAAACCACTCCAACAGGCAATTTCTGGGCAGCTGTTGAGAGGGGGATCATCTTTCTCAATAGCCAGCTTCCACAGTCAGAGCAATTTTGAACTCATGGTAAAAATATCAATATAATGATCCTTGAAATGCTTGTCTAATTTACTAAGCTGGGATGTGGGTGGTGTCTGGTGAGTTTTAATAATGTTGGCACTTCATTGAGAATGCAATACTTTCCCATTGTATTCTCATTCCTTCCTCTACCGTTTATTTCCTTTGTTATCAGGATCCCTGTTTGTAAATGCTGTGGTTGTCCTAGTCATCTTGTTATTAACGTTAATTTATGCCAATTGAAAGTGTGCAAATACCAAAGATGAAACCTTTATTACTTTGAAAGCATGATTATCACAATAGACACTGCAGTACTTAAACAAAAATTCATTTCCAGTTAGAAATGGTTTTGTCCAAGAATTTCAGCTGGAATATGATGATGAGAATTTTGTTACTCTATTTCTCCAATACATTAGACTTTTTATTTTCCTTTACATAACTTGGTCCCATGTATCCATTTCTTATAATGGATTATATTAAATCATACCCAATCTGATAATCCTTTTTAAAATTTCCCTTTCTTTCAATCCAATATATATTTTATGTGACAATGTTACCATAAAGATCTTTTCAACACCTGAAAAAAGCTCTTCATATTCCCCTTGCCCACAGGACATGGTTTCTGAAAATATATCAATGAAAGTATTTGATGAAGAAATAAATATTTGTGACATGGAGAGCCAGAGTAACACCTATGCACAACCATGGAAAGAGAGGTATCTTAAGGTGAAAAGTTTCTATTTAGTCTGCTGTTTATTTCGTTATGATTAGTGATATAGCTACATTGAAAATGTTTAATAATGATAGCACAGAAGAAAGCACACCTCTCTGGATATATCAAACACCAGAGATTGTACACTTTCAATTAATTTAATATTGGTCAATATGTATCCAATAAACAGATTTATATTAATATTGGCAGCATCCCAGTAAATGCACACCAAAGTGAGCCATGGATCACAATTCCTTGCTGTATTTTAATCATGCTCTTGCAGAATTTTGAAAATAACTGACAATTAAACATCCAGATGGAGTTGTGATATATCGGAAACATGCATGTGATTATGCCTTGTAATTTCTCTGTTTAGACTTTTGGCACTTCTTTTTTTTTTCCGGAATATTCATGTCTGAAATCTATCCATCATTGAAAAATAAATTAAAAGAAAGCGAGCGATGTGAGGAATAAAAAAGCTTTGGACTCACTCGGCTATCTAAACTGGTCCTCCTCTATTTCTCTCCCATGTTGGAGACTATGATCACCTGTGCCAAGGTTTGGAGGGGTGGTACACTCTGCCTGATGGATTATGTCCTTCAATTTTAAGAACCATCCACCTCCCCTCAGATATCTAGTGAAAACGAGAGTTGTTCTTTGAAAGATGATTGATCCTACTGGTGCCTTTTCTGTCCTGGTCCATTCTAGCATTTCTCAAAATCCTCAGCAGAAACTTTGAGGTTGGGGACTGTTTGTACATGGAGTTCTTTTGCTTTCTGTTTGTGTCTCTTTGGATTCCACTTATATTGTAAGAAAAGTTTGATTTTGTATAATTTCTAAAAATATATAATATGCAAAAGCAGTGGTTGCTTATATATGAACACCAGCATCATGATCTCTCTGCACTCGAGAACAATTCATACATATCAAGATATTAAAAAATACTGTCGTGTAACATAACCTAAGGTATTCTAACCATCTTGTACAGATTTGCTGAGGCATGTAAATATATATCCAATGACTGTTCAATATAAAATTGGGAATATTAAAAAGGGAGGAAAACCTGACAGGCATTTGTTGTCTTCCCATTTTTATTTTCTAAGAGTAGTTTAATATTATTTTATTAACTATTAAGCAGAAAATCTAGTCCAGAAATATAGGTTCCAACTGCATTCTGCATTCATTTATATCACGGTAGCCTCTTGTTTTTAAAGAGTTTAATTTTTTTTTAAATGCTTTCATTTCCAAACAGCGATGACTGTATCTCTGGAATAATTTTTTCTCTGTCCCGTAAAGATTTATTTGTAGATATTATTAGATAGTGATCCCTTCTATCAATGTTTGCATTTTGCCTAGTTCTGAAAATGATTTTTTTAAATTTTATGTTCTCCATATATATATATATATATATATATATATATATATATATATA
>JAKSZT010001078.1:1392300-1415526 GCA_026826555.1 Tolypeutes matacus | reverse complement strand
TACATATATATATATATATATATATATATATATATATATATATATATATATATATATATGAGACTATCATCCCAAGGTGAGTTATGTCTGGATTCCACTGATGTCAAGTCTTCTTTTCACCTCCAACCCACAACATTCTTGTTTTTGTAAATACATTATTCTGAACAGAAAATGTGATCTTACAAAATATTTATGCATTCGGTTAGAATTTTGATACCACCCAAGTCCAAAATAACGCAAAATTGTGGTGCCCAATTTCTTCCAGCTCATGAAAAACATCCGGGATTGTTACCATGAGCCACGTTCCATACAATATGTTCAAAATATGTTTCTCAAATACCATCTTCAATGTGTATCTATAGCTCTGTTTCTGTGGAGTGTCTGCTTTGAAGGCACTAATACTTTTCTTTTCCATGTAGTCTTGCATTTGATGAGTGGATTTTTTGTTTTACTTCTATTTTTAGACCAGCAGCACTCATCACTGACAAGGAGAATTAGAGCAGAGTTACTTTTCACTCAGATTCCATTAATTTCCTTCCCTATCCTGTCTATATTTAGCAGTGCCTTTGTAGATACTGTCTTTGCAAAGAGGCCACACTCCACATCTTTAAGTTCCCAGGAAAGATTTTTGGAATTGTATGTCTAACCCTCCCCTATGATCATGCCTTGGAGAAGAGGAAAGAAGACAAGGCTTGCTAGTTGCTATGAAAACACCCACGCAGCCAATTTCTGGTCTGCAATTGAGAGGGTGAGCATGGTTATCAATAGCCAGCCTCCACAATATGAGCCTATTTTCCCTGAGAGTGAAAATATCAATATCATGAGACTTGAAATGGTTGTCAAATTTAATAACCTGGGATGTAGCTGGTGTCAGGTGAATTTTGATAATCTTTGCTCTTCATTGAGAATGCAATACTTTCTCATTGTATTCTCATTTCTTCCTCTACACTTACTTCCTATGTTTTCAGTATCCATGTTAGTAAATGCTGTGGTTGTCCTAGTCATCTTGTTATTAATGTTAATTAATGCTATTGGAAGTGTGCAAATACCAAAAAAGGAAACCTTTCTTACTTTGAAATCATGATTACCCCAATAGACACTGCACTACTTAAAGAAAAATTTCTTTCCAGTTAGACAATATTTTGTCCAAGAGTTTCAGCTTGAATATGATGATGAGAAATTTGTTACACTATTTTTTCCATTATATTAGATATTCTATTTTAATTTATATACCTTTGTCCCATTTGTCCATTTCTAATCATGGAATATATTAAATCATACCCAATCTGATAATTCCTTTTAAAATTTACCTTTCGTTCAATCCAACATCCATTTTATGTGACAATGTTACCAGAAAGATCTTTTCAACATCTGACAAAAAGCTCTTCATATTCCACTTGCGCACAGGACATTGTGGGTGAAAATATAGAAATAAAAGTGTCTGATGAAGAAATAAATATTTGTGACAAGAAGAGCCAGAATAAAACCTATGTGCAACTATGGAAAGAAAGGGATCGAGAGGTGAAAAGTTTCTACTTAATCTGCTGTTTATTTCTTTATGATTACTGATATAGCAACAGTGGAAATACTTAATAATGATAGCAGAGATGAAAGCACACCTCTCTGAATATATCAAACACCAGAGATTGTACACTTTCAATTAATTTCATATTGGACAAATATGTATCCATAAATCAGATTTCTTTTAATATTGGGAGTACACCAGTAAATCACATGAAAGTGAGCCATGGATCACAATTCCTTGTTGTATTTCAATGATGCTCTTGCTGAGTTTTTGAAAATGACTGACAATTAAAGATCCAGAATGAGCTGTGATATATGGGACCCCTGCATATGGTTATGGCTTATAATTTCTCCCTTTGCACCTTTTGTACTTCAATTATTTTTCAGTATATTCATGTATGAATGCTATCAATCAAAAAATAACTTAAAGGAAAGAGGGCCATGTGAGTAAATAAAATGTTTTGGATTCACCTGGCTCACTTAATTCTTCCTCTTTCGTATCCATTCCATGTTGGAGACTTTGATCACATGTGCCTAGTGATGGATGGGTGGTAAACTCTGCCTGATGGATTATGTCCTTCAATTTTAAGAAATATCCCCCTCCCCACAGATATCTATTGAAAAGGGGAGTTGCTATTTGAAAGATGATTGATCCTACAGGTGTCTATTCTGTCCTGGTCCATTCTATCAGTTCTCATAATCCTCAGCAAAAATTTTGAGGTTGGGGGATATTTGGACATGTAGTTCTTTTGTTTTCAGTTTGTGTCTATTTGGATTCCACTTATATTGTAAGAATATATTTGATTTTGAATAAATTAATTTCTAAAAATTTAGAATATGCAAAAACAGCAGTTATTTCTATATGAACACCTTCATCATTATTTCTCTGCACTCGAGAACAATTCATACATATTGAGAAATTAAAAATGCTATTGTGTAACAATACCTGGGGTTTCTAACCATATTTTAAAGATTTCTGAAGTCATGTAAATATATAACCAATGAATGAACAATTTAAAATTGGGAATATTAAAACGGGAGGAAAGCCTGATAAGCATTTGTTGTCTTCCCATTTTATTTTCTAAGTTAGAGTTATTTAAAGTTATTTTATTATCTATTAAGCAGAAAATCTTGTCCAGAAATATAGGTCCCAACTGCATTCGGTGTTAATTCATATCATGATAAACTCTTGTTTTTGAAGAGTTTAATTTAAAAAAAAAAATGCTTTCATTTCCAAAGAGCAATGATTGTATATCGGGAATAATTATTTCTCTCTCTGTTAAAGACTTATTTGAAGATATTATTAGATACTCATCCTTTTATCAATGTTTGTATTTTGCCTAATTCTTAAAATGATTTTTTTTAATTTTTGTTTTTCCAAATATATATAGATTAGAGACTGTCATACCAAGTTGAGATATATCTCGATTCTATTGATTTCAAATCTTATTTTCACCTCAAACCCACCACATTCTTATTATAGTAAATCAATTATTCTGAAGAGAAAAAGGGATCTTCCAAAATATTTATGCATTCGGTCAGAATTTTGATACAACCTGCGTTCAAAATCACGCAAAACCGTACTGTCTTATTTCTTCAAGCTCATGACCAAATATCAGCAATGGTTACCATAAGTCAAGTTCCATATGTTATGTTTGAATCTCATTTCCAAAACGTTGCCTTCAACATTTAACTATATCTCTGTGTATATGGAGTTTCTCTTTTGAAGACACTTATGGTTTTATTTTTCTACATAGTCTTGCATTTAATGAGTGCATTTTTTGTTTTACTTCTATTTTTGTACCAGCAGCACAAATCACTGACAAGGAGAATTAGAGCAGAGTTTCTTTTCACTAGGATTGCATTCATTTCCTTCCCTTTCCTGTCTCATATTTAGCAGTGCCTTTTTAGATGCTGTCTTTGCAAAAAGCCCACACTCCAAGTCTTCAAGATCCCAGGAATGATTGTTTGGAATTGTTAGGGTAACACCCACCTATGATCATGCCTTTGAGGAGAGCAAAGAAGACAGGGCTTGCTAGTGGCTATGAAACCACCCTCATTACCAATTCACTGGGCGGCAGTTGAGAAGCTTAGCATGCTTCTCAATAGCCAACCTGAACAGTCAGAGCCATTTTGACACCAGGGTGAAAATATCAATATCATAATCCTTCAAATGGTTGTTCAATTTACTAAGATGGGATGTAGCTGGTATCTGGATAATTTTGATATTGTTGGCTCTTCATTGAGAATGCAATACTTTCTCATTGTATTCTCATTTCTTCCTCTACCATTTACTTCCTTTGTTTTCAGTTTCCCTGTTTGTAAATTCTGTGGTGGTCCTAGTCATCTTGTTATTAACATTAATTAATGCTACTGGAAGTGTGGAAATACCAAAGATGAAATCTTTCTTACTTTGAAAGCGTGATTACCTCAATAGACAATGCACTATTTAAATAAAAATTCATTTCCAGTTAGAAACTGTTTTGTCCAAGATTTTCAGCTGGAATATGATGATGAGAATTTTGTTAATCTATTTTTACATTATATTGGACATTTTATTTTAATTTATATACCTTTGTCTCATGTGTCCATTTCTTATCATGGATTACATTAAATCGTAACCAATCTGATAATCCCTTGAAAATGTACCTTTCTTTCGACCCAATCTTCATTTTATGTGACAATGTTACAATAAAGATCTTTTCAGCACTTGATAAAAAGCTCTTCATATTCCCCTTGCCCACAGGACATGATGGGTGATTATAAAGCAATAAAAGTGTTTGATGAAGAAGTAAATATTTGTGACAAGAAGGTTCAGAATACCACCTATGCACAGCCATGGAAATAGAGGGATCGGAGGTGAAAAGATTGTACTTAATCTACTGTTTATTTCTTTATGATTACTGATATAACAATACTGAAAATGTTTAATAATCATAGCAGAGAAGAAAGCGCACCTCTCTGAATATATCAAACCCCAGAGATTTTACACTTTCAATTAATTTCATATTGGACAAATATGTATCCATAAAACAGATTTCTTTTAATACTGGGAGTATCCCAGTAAAATCACATGAAAGTGAGCCATGTATCACATTTCCTTGCTCTATTTAAATGATGTTCTTGCCATGTTTTTTAAAATGCCTGACAATTAAAAATCCAGACAGAGCTATGATATATGGGACCCCTGCATGTGGTTGTGCCTTATATTTTCTCCGTTTGCACCTATTGTAATTCATTTATTTTTCAGTATATTCATGTATGAATGCTATCCATCAAAGAAATAAATTAAGAGAAAGAGGGCCATGTGAGTAAACAAAAAGTTTGTATTCACCTGGCTCTCTAAACTGTCCATTCTTCATATCCCTCCATGTTGGAGACTATGATCACAGGTGTCTAGGGATAGAGGCGGGGTACAATCTGCCTGATGGATTATGTCCTTCAATTTTAAGAACCATTCCCTGTCCCGGCCCGTGGGACATCAACGAGGACCCGAAACCTGCCAAGAAAGAATGGTGGGACAAGAGACACGAAGAATGACAGCAAGACAGTATTCTGATCAAGCTGCAAACTTTATTGAGGGAGCAGGGCTTATATGCTGTTTGGAAAGAGGAAGTGAGTCGGGGTCGGGTGGTGCTCCGGGATTGGAGGGTGTTGTCGCTGGAGTAGGGGACAGATCTTACTTTCACGCCCTGCGCCTGCGTACTGTTGTATTCACCTGGGCAGTGGCAGGAGCCGGAGAACAAAGGAGGAAGGAGGAAGAAGAACAAGGAAGTGACAAAGCAGATTTTGTGTCTGCGCCATGTTGTGGCATCTGCCATGTTGCGCCATGTAACCACTGGTTGCTATCGCTTAGGTTCTTGGCACTTCTCTTGGCAGACTCCAGTGACGGCTCCCAACATCTCCTCCCTTTTTCTTTATTTAGCACAGTACTCTCCGTAGGCTAGCTGAGGGAAGTAGAGGCCTCATTTCCCTGATGTAGATGGCTCTGATTTTTTCTTGAAGGGGTAACACAGGCAACGCAGCGTAAGGGAGGGGGGGGGCTGTGCCTGTCTTAGTCAGAACTGTGCCCTGTAAGGAACTGCACCCGGGAAACAGTGTACCTTACCCATTATGTGGTCAGTCTTACCCGTCATTGGGAAGCATGGCAGCAAGAGGCCATGTCCCTGTCTTAGGTTGACTGATGGGTCAGTCCGGTTGACCGTCATTGGCTATCCAGTCCAGCACCTCTGTGAGCGTTTTTGCCTGGCAAGTTCTATGAGCAGAGCAAACCCCTGTGCTAATGAGGCGTGCTTCTCAGAGAACAGTTAGTTTGTGCTTACCTTTGACTGTCTCTTGCGGTGTATTGCCACGCACTCAGCAGCCTTAAACGGAGGGAGCAGTACACAGATGGTCTGTTGGCATGCCTTGATCAGCAAGGTGGAGCCGGTGATAATGTACCTGGATGGGCCTGCCAAGAGCAGAGTCAATCTGATCTTTGACTAGTTGGATAATTCTTTTTACAGCCCATGGCCCAAAGGAAAGTATTAGGAGGATGGTTATCAGTGGGCCTAGTATAGGGAGTAGATAGGGCAGGATTCTATCGAATCCCCAAGAGGGATTCATTAGCGCTATTTCTCTTTCCCTATTTCGCTTCTCTAGCCCTTCTCTAAGTTGGGCCATGTTGATTTTAATAAGGCCGGAATGATTAGCATAAAAGCAACATTCCTCTTCTAAAGCGGCGCAAACTCCCCCCTCTTTTAGGAAGAGGAGGTCCAGACCTCTACGATTCTGGAGGACAACCTTGGACAGGGAGTCTAGAGATTTTTCCAAGTGAGAGATGGAGGTTTCTATACGGACTAGATCTTCATCTAGAGCAGCTCGTAGGTGAGAGACCTTGTTGTTGGAGGATGACAGATGTAGTCCCAGTGGCTAAACCCACAATACCTAAAAGAGAAGCAATGGTGATAGCAGTAATAATTTCTCTTTTTTGTCTAGTTATGGGATCAGAAGGTTGCGTGTCCCAGAACTGATGGAGGCTGTCCCCTGGACGGTAAAGGACATGGGGGAGGATAACAACCAAGACGCACACTTCTCCTGAGCTATTGAGGGCTGTTGTGGCCACACAGGAAGTAGGCCCTGATGAGGAGCACAGCCATTTTGCCCCTTTAGGGGGAATGTAAAATTTATGCTGAGACGGAGGGGATAAATGTACACAAGCCTTAGTTAAGGTGGCAGATATGTTTTTGAAAGCATTACCAATGCACCATCCAGTTTGTAGAACAGACTGTATGGTGAGGCCAACTCTATCTTTCTTGTTCCAGTTATATTGGGGAGGATTGTCCTCATGGGAAGTATTAAAAGAGGCATTAAGGGCTATGGCATCATAATAAGGGGGCTTAACAGAAAGGCATAACCAGCAATTGCGAGTAAGGTTGGGTGGGGAAGCGTTTAGATCAAGAAAGGTAGCGTTAATTATTTGCCAGAGTAGGCTAATGATAATTGGGTAAGAGTTAAGAGAGGTAGTGTTGGGTGTAGTGGACATAACTGTAGAGTGAGATTTGTACAGAGATTTCCTGCATTTTGTTTTTTAAAGTTTGCAGGAAGACCCCACAATGGGTTAGGGGGTCGAGTGCATCCGGCGGGGGTGAATCGTATCGTGAGGAACTTGTCAGCAATTGGGGGTGACCATCCAGTAGCTAATATTTCACATCCCCAATAGGCACAATAGTAGTGCGTGGGCTGATTGCAGTACGAATGCCCCTGGGCGGAGCTGGGACAGAGGTAAACATCCTGAATATTGAGATAATTTATGGTCCAGGTTTCGAGAGGATCTTGTACACATACTGTAAGAAATTGAGTTAACTTTTCTTTTTTAAACTAGTAATATCAGTTTTGCTGCCTTGCCTTTCAAAGTTTGGAACAGTTCCCAAAAATAATTTCCACAAATAACTTTGAATGTTATTAAGTTTAGTGTCCCATGGTTGTGGGATGTATTTTCATTTTACCAATTTATTGAGCTGTTAGTAAATGTTGTATTACCAAATTTCCAGAAATAAGGATTACTGTTATTAGTGATTATGACTGAATTATTAATGAACTAAAATATGGTTGTGTTTTTAATAGGTTTTGGCATCCCTATAAGGGCCCGATCCTTTACAATTCCATAGGAATCATTAAACAACACAACCTCTGTAAGCTCATGACATATATGTCATTTGTCATTAAGTAGTCTGTTGTGAGAGGGACATGTAAAATTTACCATATTTTCTGATTTATATGGCAAAGAAGGGAAAATGAGAACATAAATTTGACTGTGATTTTTAGGTTGCATGCATACAGAACCATATCCAAAGAAGTAGGGCAGTTTATAAAAGGTAAAGTTAAATTTTCTGTAAGTTTCCCTTCTTCTTTTGGCTTTAAGGGTAGTTATAAGTTATAGTTCCTGGAAAATGGTGAGCTTGATTAAGATAAATTGGGTAAGACTCATTGCTCCAAATTAACAGCTCTAGAAGAGGTGAGTTGGTTATGTATGTTCAATAAGTGTAATTATGATGTGGTATCTTACCTTGACCTAATACTTTACCTATAATTAATTCATTGTAAACCCACCATGTCCATAGTTTAAGTCTTGGCAGCATCTTCAACTCTAGACTTGATTCTTTTGGAGGGGATCCACTGCTCTTCTTCTGTTTCTGTAATGATAAGAGCAAAACCTCGGCCCCAAAAGTTTACCTCTCCTTTTTCCCATTTATTGGTTCTTTCATTTTTCCAATATATTGGTTGTCCACATTTTTCATTTTCATTCCTTTTTTTTTTTTTTTCTTTTTTTTACCCTCCCAATGTCTTTCTGATGCTGTGGCATTAGAAATTTGTTGTCTATTAAGAAAATTTAAGGTAAGCAATGCTCTAGACAGTCTGTCCCTAGCAGACTCTCCTCCATCTCCCCCTTTTTGTTTTTGCAACATTAAGTTTAATAAGTGATTACTTTTTTCTACTATCGCTTGTCCCTTTACATGCACATCCTGAAGGCGGCCAAAAGAAGGCATATGTGTGAAATCCATTTGTCAAATTTCATTAGGATGTTCTCCACGGGGATTAGTTCCTGGAGAGAAAGTGGGGGCATTTATGGGCCCACAAGTAGGACATTGTCTAACAATCCTCTTACTTTCTTTTACTGTTAAGTGGGGATATTTATGACGTAAGCCAGAAGCATTAGTATGTGTAAGTTTATGATAATCAGAAGTTTTTTTTTGTATCTTTGTTGGGTAGGAATATCTATTCTATTATGCCATCCTCTTGTTAAAGTATTCCAGTAGGGGAATGGCAAGATGGAAATATTAAAAGAGAAATTGGAAGATTTATAGTTATCCTTGTTAGTTGGCTATTTTGTACTCTTTTTCCAGCCATTTAACTCCTCTTTTGCTTCTGGGCTTAAAATGCGAGGACTATTTAAGTCAGGGTTTCTTGTTAGGGTAAAGCATAAGTTGGAATTCCTAAAGTAGGCCATACCCAATTAATATCACCCAGTAATTTCTGAAAATCATTTAAAGTACATAAATTATCAGTTCGAAACTGGATCTTTTGTGGAGTTATAATATTTCTATTAATAGTATGACCTAAATATTGAAAAGGAACCTGTTTTTGAATTTTTTTTTCTGCTATTTGCAACCCATGTTGAGGAAGAATTTCTTTAGCCAGCTGAAATGATTGTTTCAGCTCTTAAGATTGCTCAGCAGCAAAAAAAAATATCATCCATATAATGAATAATCATAGCCTTAGGAAATTGTTTTTGAAAAATTTGTAATGGAATGTGAATAAAGGATTGACATAATGTAGGTAGGACTGGTTATCATTCTCTAAGGTAAAACTTTGAACTGATATCATTCAGTAGGAGCTGAATGATTAATAGAAGGAATAGTAAATGCAAATTTTTCTTTATCATTTGGATTAAGAGGAATAGTAAAAAACAATCTTTTAAGTCAATAATAATAATATGCCAATTTGTGAGTATTTTGTTAATTCCTGAGGAAGGGGCCTGCCTCTTCCTCAGGGAGGAACACAACACTCCCTGAGCAGTACATTTCAAGGTTTATGCATCAGTCCCTGGGAGAGTGGCCAGCTCCTCCAGGGAGGAATACAACACCTTTTGAAATATACTTTATTATTTTTAATTTGTTACAAAACATCCTTGATGTGCTTACTATTTTAGTTTCCATTTATTATTATTATTATATATACCAGAGGTGGACTAAATCAGACAAACTTAAGTTAAAGCACCTGCCTTTTGATTTTTAGGCAGAGAGGTAGTTTTATAACACATATTTTAAAATAATTAAAATTATGATTAATAACAGTATACTTTTGTTTAATATTACACTGAAACATTATTAAATTTTTAGCAATTTTATACACCTTTAAAGCATTTATATGAACTTTTAATTATACAACTTTAATTGTCATAAAATTAGAAAACTTCTTTAATTGTACAACACTTTTAAATATTTTATTCAACTTTTATCACATGAACTTAACCACTTTCAGTATTCCACCCCCTTCTAGGGAACAAACCAAACCATTTGTAACAGTTTGAAACAAAAAGCATTTTTTGAGAAAGCTGGTTTAAACATCATGTTCCCCCAAAAGCAACAAAACCTGTCTCTCCAAGGACACGTCAAGGCCAAAGCACAAGAAGCTACTTTGATAAAACACTCTCCCTCCTGCACACTGATCACACAGGAGAAAAACTCTGTGCAAACTTCCACCAAAACAGACCAATCTCTTTAGAAACCCCGAGAAAGAACAAAACTCCAACCCTGTTTTAATAACTTAGTCATATTATCTTATGATAAAATTACTTTCTTTTAATAATAAAAGCACATTCTATATACCTTCTTTACTTAAGTTACCACAATGATTTTAGAAACTGTTTTTAAGCAAACTTCTGACAACATACAATTACCATCAACATTAAACAAACTGTTAGAATAATGATTTAATTTGTTCATATCTATTTTTATTATTTTAAATTAATAGCTATATTTTTTAATTAATATAAGCACTTATTTAATGTTGGCCATTGAATAAAGCTTTTTTAATAATGTTTATTTATCAATTTAATATTATCATATGGAGGTATCAAAATGTACAGACACTGAACAACTTTTATATATTTATGGTTAAGTGGTTTATATCTGGAGGGAGTAGTGGAAGGTGTGGGACGCTGAGCGTACATATACTTTTTGGAAGGGGTGGAGTGGTTGTGAAAGGTGACAAGAGGGTTAAAGGATAAAGGGCTGGAGGGTAAGGGGGAGGCGGGTGATGAGAGGAGGGCGGAAGTGAGTTAGGGCTAAGGTTCACTTCCTTATATGGTGTATGTGTGTGAGGGGTGCCGGCTTCAGCGTTAGCAGTGGGGGGAAGAGGGCACAACAGAATATGGGGGTTGATCTTCAAAAGAAATTAGGCTAACCGGGGACTCTGAACGCGAACCAGACTGCGAACTGGCTTGCAAAGCGGCAGAGGCTTTTCCCCTGCAAGTTGAGGGGGGACGGGAGCTAGATTGCAACACAGTTTCTCCCTCTGCAAGGAGCTGCTAAACGTCTGGGTGTGGTGGAGACATACCAATCATGTCCTGAATCATTCGCCAAAAACTAAAGGCGGTGACAGGAACACGCTCGGGTCCAAAAACCTTATAGTAATCATTTAAACAATCACCTACTCTATTCCAACATCGACCATCTATTGTGCCCTCTTCGGGAAACCATGGACAGGTTTTGAGTACAAATTTGAAAAATTCCACTAAACTTTTCTTTTTAACTTTAATTCCCCGCGTCTTGAGTGCCTCTTTTACCTGGCTAATAAACAGTGAATGTGAAGATTCTGCTTGTCCCATGATTAAAGAATGAAGTGAGATAAAGAATCTCACTTACCCGCCTGGAGACTGGAACCACGCCGGGGACCAGACTGAAGAGGCGACGGGTTGAAAAGTACTCTCCCTCTTGCGCCGCGAGGAGCCTTTCGTCGGCTGAGATGCTGGAGAACGTTCTCCCTCTGTGGTGAAGCGGCGTTCTTTTCTCCATTACAGGGAATCGTCGGGCCCCACGTTGGGCGCCAGTTGTCCTGGCCCACGGGACATCAACGAGGACCCGAAACCTGCCGAGAAAGAATGGTGGGACAAGAGACGCGAAGAATGACAGCAAGACAGTATTCTGATCAAGCTGCAAACTTTATTGAGGGAGCAGGGCTTATATGCTGTTTGGAAAGAGGAAGTGAGAGGGGTCGGGTGGCGCTCCGGGATTGGAGGGTGTTGTCGCTGGAGTAGGGGGCAGATCTTACTTTCGCGCCCTGCGCCTGCATACTGTTGTATTCACCTGGGCAGTGGCGGGAACCGGAGAACAAAGGAGTAAGGAGGAAGAAGAACAAGGAAGTGACAAAGCAGATTTTGTGTCTGCGCCATGTTGTGGCATCCGCCATGTTCCATCATGTAACCACTGGTTGCTATCGCTTAGGTTGTTGGCACTTCTCTTGGCAGACTCCAGTGACGGCTCCCAACAATTCCCCACCTCTGATATCTAGTGAAATGATGAGTTGTTCTTTGAAAGGTGATTCATCTTACAAGTGTGTTTTCTCTCCTGGTTAGTTCTAGCAGTTCTCCCAAGCCTCAGGAGAAAATTTCAAGTTGGGGACTGTTGGTATACGGAGTTATTTTTCCTTCTGTTTATGTCTCTGTGGATTCCACTTATATGGTAAGAATAAATATGATTTTGTATAAATTAATTTCTAAAAATTTTGTATATGCAATAGCAGCAGTTATTTCTATTTGAACAACAGCATTATGATCTCCCTGCCCTCGGGAACAACACATAGACATGGAGAAAAGAAAAAACACTGTCGGGTAACAAAACCTGGGGGATTCTAACCATATTGTGAAATTTCTGAAGTCATGTAAATATATTTCCAGTGAATGATCAATTTATTATTTGGAATATTAAAAAGTGAGGAAAGCCTGACAAGCAGTTTTTGACTTCACATTTTTATTTTCTAAGTTAGAGTAGTTTAATATTATTTTATTAATTATTAGGAATAAAATCTAGTCCAGAATTATAGGTCCCAACTGCATTCTGTGGACATTTATTTCATGATAGCCTTCTGTTTTTACAGAGTTTAATTGAAAAAAAAAATGCTTTCATTTCTAAAGAGTGATGACTGTATCCCTGCAACAATTTTTTCTCTCTCCAGTAAAGATTTATTGGGAGATCTTTTTACATAGTGATCCCTTCATCAATATTTGTATTTTGCATAGTTCTTAAAAATGATTTTTAAAATTTTAGATAATCTGAATATATATAGGAGAGATTATCATCCCAAATTGAGTCATATCTGGATTCCATTGATTTCAAGTCTTGCTTTTACCTACTACCCACCACATCCATATTTTGGTAAAATCATTTTTATGAACAGAAAATATCATATACCAAAATATTTATGCTTTCTGTCAGAATTTCTATATGACCTAAGTCCCAAATCATGCAAAACGTTCTGCTCAATTTCTTCCAGCTCATGACAAAAATGTCAGAAATGGTTACCATGAGTCACGCCCATACAATATGTTCGAAACACGTTTCCCTTAGGCCGCTTCAAGGTGTATCTCTACCTCAGTGTATAAGGAGTGTCTGTTTTAAAATCACCCATGGTTTAATTTTCCACATAGTCTTGCTTTTGATATGTGAAATTTTTGCTTTAATTCTATTTTTGGAACAACAGCACAAATCACTGACAAGGAAAACTAGAGCAGAGTTAATTTTCACTAGAATTCCATTCATTTCCTTCCCTTTCCTGCCTATGATTAGTAGTGTCTTTTTAGATGAAGTCTTTGCAAAGAGCCCACACTCCAAGGTTTCAAGCTCCCAGGAATGATTCTTTGGATTGTGTGGGTAAAACCCACCTATGTTCATGCCTTGGAGGAGAGGAAAGAAGAAAGGATTTGCTAGTGTCTATGAAATCTCCTCCATGGCCATTTCACTGGGAGCCAATGAGAGGGTGAGTTTCATTCTCACCAGCCAGCCTCCACTAGCCAGAGCCATTTTGACCCCAAGGACAAAATATCAATATCAGGACCCTTGAAATGGCTGTCAAATTTACTAAGCTGGGATGTTGTTGGTGCCTGGCGAATTTTGATAATGTTGGCTCTTCATTGAGAATGCAATACTCTGTCATTGTATTCTCATTTCTTTCTCTACCCTTTACTTCCTTTCTTATCAGGATCCAGTTTGTAAATGCTGTGGTGGTCCTAGTCATCTTGATATTAAAGTTAAATTAAGCCAATTGGAAATGTGAAAATACTAATGATGAAACCTTTCTTACTTTGAATGCATGATTACCTCAATAGACTCGGCACTACTTAAACAAAAATTCATTTCCATTTTGAGACACTTTTATCCAAGTGTTTCAGCTGGAACATGAGGAAGATAATTTTTTTTACACTATTTTTCCATTGTATTTGAATTTTTATTTTCCTTTATATATCTTTATCCCATATATCCCTTTCTTATCTTGGATAACATTAAATCATACCCAATCTGATAATCCCTTGAAAAATTACCTTTTTTTCAATCCAATTTTCATTTTATGTGAATTTGTTACATTAAAGATCTTTTCAACACCTGATAAAAAGCTCTTCATATTCCCCTTGCCCACAGGACATTGTGAGTGAAAATATATCACTAAAAGTGTTTGATGAAGAAGTAAATATTTGTGACATGGAGAGCCAGAATAACACCTATGCACAGCCAAGGAAAGAATGGGATCGAGAGTTTAAAAGTTTCTACCAAAGCAGCTGTTTATTTCTTTATGATTACAGATATAGGAACACCAAAAATGTTTAATAATGATAGCAGAGAAGAAAGCACACCTCTCTGAATATATCAAACACCAGACATTGTACACTTTCAATTAATTTCATATTGGAAAAATATATATCCATAAAACAGATTTCTTTTAATATGGGGAGGATCCTAGTAAATGTACACCATACTGAGCCATGGATCACAATTCCTTGCTGTATGTCAATGATGCTCTTGCTGACTTTTTGAAAATGACAGACAATTCAAGATCCAGATTGAGCTGTGATATATAGGAAACCTGCATGTGGTTATGTCTTGTATTTTCTTCATTTGGGGGTTTGGCACTTCTTTATTTTTTGGTATATTCTTGTATGAAAGCTATCCATCACTAAAAAATAAATTAATAGAAATAGGGCCATGTGAGTAAAGAAAATGTTTTGGGCTCACCTGGATCTCTAAACTGATCCTCATTTATTTCCCTCCCATGTTGGAGAGTAGGATCACCTGTGCCAAGGTGTGGAGGTGTGGTACTCTCTGCCTGATGGTTATGTCCTTCAATTTTAAGAAACATCCCTCTCCGCACAGATATCTAGGGAAAAGGGGCGTTGCTCTTTGAAAGATGATTGATCCTACAGGTGTCTTTTTGGTCTGGGTCTGTTCTAACAGTTCTCATAATCCTCAGGAAAAATTTTGAGGTTGGGTGCTGTTTGTACATTGAGTTCTTTTGCTTTCTGTTTGTGTGTCAATGGATTCCACTTATATTGTAAGAATAAGTTTGATTTTGTATAAATTAATTTCTAAAAATTTAGAATATGGAAAATCAGCAGCATCATGAACTCTCTGCACTTGAGAAAATTACATACATATCGAGAAATTAAGAAATACTCTAGTGTAACAAAACCTAGAGTTTCTATCCATATTGTAAAGATTTCTTAAGTCATGTAAATATATATCCAATGAATGTTCAATTTAAAATTGGGAATATTAAAAACAAAGGAAAGCCTTGCAAGCATTTGTTGTCTTTCCATTTTTATTTTCTAAGTTAGAGTAGTTTAATATTATTTTATTAATTATTAAGCAGAAAATCTAGTTCAGAAATATAGGTCCCACTGTATTTATGCATTTGGTCAGAATTTTGATAATAACTGAGACCAAAATCATGCAATACCTTGGTGCCAAATTTCTTCCAGCTCATGATAAAATATCAGCAATGGTTACCATGAGCCACATTCTAGGCAATGTGTTTTAAAATCATTTCCCAAACGCCGCCTTCTAAATGTATCTATAGCTCTGTGTATATGGAGTGTCTGTTTTGAAGTCCTTTATGATTTTATTATTCTACATAGTCTTGCATTTGATGAGTGGGTTTTTTGTTTTACTTCTATTTTTGGACCAGCAGCACAAATCACTGACAAGGGGATTTAGAGCAGATTTAATTATCACTATGATTCCATTCATTTCCTTTCCTTTCCTGTCTATATTTAGCAGTGCTTTTTAGATGCTGTCTTTGCAAAAAGCCCACTCTCCAGGGCTTCAAGTTCCCAGGAATGACAGTTTGGAATTGTGTGGGTAACACCTTCCTATGATCATGCCTTGGATGAGAGGAAAGAAGACAAGGCTTCCTAGAGGCTATGAAACCACCCCCAAGGCCAATTCCCTGGGCAGCAGTTGAGAGGATGAGCATGGTTCTCAATAGCCAGCCTCCACAGTCAGATTCATTTTGACCCCAGGGTTAAAATATCAATATCATGACCCTTGAAATGGTTGTCCAATTTGCTAAGCTGGTATGTAGCTGGTGTCTGATGAATTTTGATAATGTTGGCTCTTCATTGAGAATGCAATACTTTCTCATTGTATTATCCTTTCCTCCTCTACCCTTTACTTCCTTTGTTTTCAGGTTCCCTGTTTGTAAATGCTGTGGTTGTCCTAGTCATCTTGTTATTAATGTTAATTTATGTCAATTGGAAGTGTGCAAATACCAAAGATGAATCCTTTCTTATTTTGAAATCATGATTACCTCAGTAGACTCTGCATGACTTAAACAAATATTCATTTCCAGGTAGAAACTGTTTTGCCCAAGAGTTTCATCTGGAATATGATGATGAGAATTTTGTCACTCTATTTTTCCATTATATTAAACTTTTTATTTTCATTTATATATCTTTGTCCCATATATCCATTTCTAATCATGGATTATATTAAATCTTACCCAATCTGATAATCCCTTTTAAAATTTACCATTCTTTCAATCCAATATCCAATTTATGTGATAATACCAACATAAAGATATTTTCAACCCCTGACAAAAAGCAATTCATATTATCCTTGCCCACAGGACATTGTTTGTGAAAATATAGCAGTAAAAGTGTTTGATGAAGACATATATATTTGTGAAATGGAGAGGCAGAATAACACCTTGCACAACCATTGAAAGAGAGGTATCAAGAAGTGAAAAATTTCTACTAATATGATGTTTATTTCTTTATGATTACTGAAATAGTAACATTGAAAATGTTTCATTCTGATAGTAGAGAAGAAAGCACACTTCTCTGGATATATCAAACACCAGAGTTTGTACACTTTCAATTAATTTGATATTGGTCACATATGTATCCATAAAACAGATTTCTTTTAATATTGGGAGGATCCCACTAAATGCACACCAAAGTGAGCCATGGATCACAATTCCTTGCCGTTTTTCAATGATGCTCTTGCTGAGTTTTTTTAAAATGAGTGACAATTCATGCTCTAAATGGAAATCTGATATACAGGAAACCTGCATGTGGTTTGCCTAGTATTTTCTCCGTTTAAACGTTTCCCACTTCTTTTAATTTTTGCTATATTCATGTATGAGAGCTATACATCACTTAAAAATAAATTAAAAGAAAGAGGGCCATGTGAGTAAAGAAAAGGTTTTGGACTCACATGGCCCTCTAAACTGATCCTCCTTTATTTCCCTCCCATGTTGGAGACCATGATCACTTGTGCCAAGGTGTGGAGGAGTGGTACACTCTGCCTGATGGATTATGTCCTTCAATTTTAAGAACAATCCACCTCCCTGCAGGTATCTAGTGAAAAGGAGAGTTTCTCTTTGAAAGATGATTGATCCTACACTTGTCTTTTCTGTACAAGTCTGTTCTAGCAGTTCTCATAATCCTCAGCAGAAATTTTGAGATTACGGGCTGTTCGCACATGGAGTTCTTTTGCTTTTTGTTTGTATCTCTTTGGATTCCACTTATATTGTAAGAAAAAGTTTGAATTTGTATAAATTAATTTCTAAAAATTTAGAATATGCAAAAGCAGCAGTTATTGCTATATGAACACCAGCATCATGATCTCTCTGCACTCAAGAACAATTCATACATATTGAGAAATTAAAAAATACTGTGGTGTAACAAAACCTAGGGGATTCTAACCATATTGTAAAGATTTGCTAAGTCATGTAAATATATATCCAATGACTGATCAATATAAAATTGGGAATATTAAAAAGCACTAAAGTATGACAAGCATTTGTTGTCTTCCCTTTTTTATTTTATAACTTAGAGTAGTTTAATATTATTTTATTAACTATTAAGCAGAAAATCTTTTCCAGAAAGCAGAAATAGGTCCCACCTGCATTCTGCATTCATTCATATGATGGTAGACTCTTGATTTTAAAGAGTTTAATTTTTTTAAAAAAGCTTTCATTTCCAAAGAGCGATGAATGTATGTCTGGAATAATTTTTTTCTCTCCAGTAAAGGTTTACTCAAATATATTGACAGATAGTGATCCATTCTTTCAAGATTTTTATTTTGCCTAGTTCTTAAAAATGATTTTTTTATATATTAGATTCTCCAAATATATATATAAGAGACTATCATTCCAACGTGAGTTATATCTGAAGTCCATTGAATTGAAGTCTTGTTTTCACCTCAAACCCACCACATTCTTATTTTTGTAAATACATTATTATGAACAGAAAATGTGATCTTCCAAACTATTTATGCATTCTGTCATAATTTTGATACCACCTAAGTAAAAAATCACGTAAAACCGTGGTGCCCAATTTCTTACAGCTCATGACAAAATATCAGGAATGGTTACAATGAGCCACATTCCATACAATATTTTTGAAACACATTTCCCACATGCCACCTTCAACGTGTATGTGTAGCTCTGTGTATATGGAGTGCTTGTTTTGAATTCACTTATAGTTTTATTTTTCCACATATTCTTGCATTTGATGAGAGGATTCTTTGTTTTACTTCTATTTTTGTATCAATAGCACAAATCACAGACAAGGAGAATTAGAGCAGAGTTGCTTTTCACTAGATTCCATTAATTTCCTTACCTTTCCTGATTACATTTAGCAGTACCTTGGTAGTGCTGTCTTTGCAAAGAACCCACACACCATGGCTTCAAGGTCCCAGGTATGATTCTTTGGAAATGTGTGTGTAACACCCACCTATGGTCATGCCTTGGAGGAGACGAAAAAAGACAAGGTTAGCTAGTGGCTATGAAACCGCCTCCATGGCCATTTGACTGGGAGGCAATGAGAGGGTGAGCTTGATACTCACCTGCCAGCCTTCAGTAGAGAGAGCCATTGTGACCCCAAGGACAAAATATCAATATCAGGATGCTTGAAATTGCAGTCCAATTTACTATGCTGTGAAGAAGTTGGTGTCTGGTGAATATTTATGTTGGCTCTTCATTGAGAATGCAATACTATCTCATTGTATTCTCATTTCTTTCTCTGCCGTATACTTCCTTTTTTTCAGGATCCCAGTTTGTAAATGCTGTTGTGGTCCTAGTCATCTTGTTATTAACGTTAATTTATGCCAATTGGAAGTGTGCAAAAAACGAAAGATGAAATGCTTCTTACTTTGAATGCATGATTACCTCAATAGACATGGAATGACTTAAACAAAAATTCATTTCTAATTAGAGACAGTTTTGTCCAAGTGTTTCAGCTGGAATATGAGGAGGAGAATATTTTACACTATTTTTCCATTGTATTTAAATTTTTATTTTCCTTTATATATCATTATCCCATATCCCTTTCTTATCATGGATAATATTAAGTCATACCCAATCTGATAATCCCTTTAAAATTTACATTTCTTTCAATCCAATATACATTTTATGTGACAATGTTACAATAAACATCATTTCAACACCTGATAAAATTTTTTCATATTCCCCTTGCCCACAGGACATTGTGAGTGAATATATATCAATAAAATGTTTGATGAGGAAATAAATGTTTGTGACAAGATGATTCAGAATACCACCAATTCACAGCCATGGGAAGAGAGGGATCGAGAGGTGAAAAGGTTCTACTTAATCTGCTGTTTATTTTTTTTATGATTACTGATATAGCAACACTAAAAATGTTTAATAATGATAGCAGAGAAGAAAGCACACCTCTCTGATTATATCAAACCCCAGAGATTGTACACTTTCAATTAATTTCATATTTGACAATTATGTATCCATAAAACAGATTTCTTTTAATATTGGGAGTATCCCATTAAATCACACGAAAGTCAGCCATGGATCACAATTCCTTGCTGTATTTCAATGATGCTCTTGCTGAGTTTTTGAAAGTGACTGACAATTAAAGATCCAGACGGAGCTGTGATATATGGGACCCCTGCATATGGTTATGCCTTATATTTTCTCCATTCACACCTTTGTAGTTCATTTATTTTTCAGTATATTCATGTATGAATGCTATCCATCAAAAAAATAACAAGAGAAAGAGGGTCATGTCAGTAAAGAAAAAGTTTTGGATTCACCTGGCTCTGTAAACTGTTCTTTCTTCATAACCCTTCCATTTTGGAAACTATGATCACAGGTGCCTAAGGATGGAGAGGTGGTACACTCTGCCTGACGGATTATGTCCTTCAATTTTAAGAACCATCCCCCTCCCTGCAGATATCTAGTGAAAAGGAGAGTTCCTCTTTCAAAGATGATACTTCCTACAGGTGTCTTTTCTGTTCTTGTCCATTCTAGCAGTTCTTGTATTCCCCAGCAGAAATTTTGAAGTTCAGGTCTGTTTCAACATGGAGTTCTTATGCTGTCTCTTTGTGTCTCTTTGGATTCCACTTATATTATAAGAATAAGTTTGATTTTCTATATATTAATTTATAAAAATGTGGAATATGCAAAAGCAGCAGTTATTTCTATATGAACACCAGCATCATGATCTCTCTGCACTCAAGAACAATTCATATATATCGAGAATATAGAATATACTGTCATGTAACAAAACCTGGGGGATTCTAAGCATATTGTAAAGATTTCAGAAGTCATGTAAATATATATCCAAAGAATGATCAATTTAAAATTGTGAATATTAAAACGGGAGGAAAGATTGACAAGCATTTTTTGACTTCCCATTTTTATTTTCTACGTTAGAGAAGTTTAATATTATTTTATTAAATAATAAGCAGAAAATCTAGTCCAGAAATGAAGGTCACAAGTGAATTCTATGTTCATTTATATCATGGTAGTCTCTTGTTTTTAAAGAGTTTAATTAAAAAAAAATACTTTCATTTCCAAAGAGCAATGACTGCATCTATGGAATAATTATTTCTCTCTCCGGTAAAGATTTATTTGAAGATTTTATTAGATTGTGATCCCTTCTTTCAAGATTTGTATTTTGCCTAGTTCTTAAAAATGATTTTTTTTAAATTTTAGACACTCCAAATATATATATGAGAAACTATCATCCCAAGGTGAGTTTTATTTGGATTCCATGGATTTCAAGTCTTGTTTTCACCTCCAACCCACCACATTCTAATATTTGTAAATACATTATTCTGAACAGATAATTTGATCTTCCACCATATTGATTCATTCAGTAAGAATTTTGATACCCCTGAAGACCAAATCACACAAAACTGTGGTGCTCAATTTCTTCCAACGCATGACAAAACATCAGCAATGGTTACCATGGGCCACGTTCCATACAATATGTTTGAACACTTTTCCCAAATGCTGCCTTCAATGTGTATTTATAGCTCTGTGTATATGGAGTGTCTGTTTTTAATTCCCTAATGGTTTTATTTTTCCACAGAATCTTGCATTTGATCAGTAGATTTTTTGTTTTACGTCTATATTTGGACCAGCAGCACAAATCACTGACAAGGAGAATTACAGCAGAGTTACTTTTCACTATGATTCCATTCATTTCCTTTCCTTTCCTGCCTATATTTAGCGGTGCCCCTTTACATGCTGTTTTTGAAAAGGCCACACTCCATGGCTTCAAGATCCCAGGAATGGTAGTTTGGAATTGTGTGTGTGACACCGACTTATGATAATGCCTTGGAGAGGAGGAAAGAAGATAGAGCTTGCCAGTGGCTAAGAAACCAGCCCCATGGCCAATTCACTGGGCAAAAGTTTAGAGGGTGAGCATGGTTATCAATAGCCAGCCTCCACAGTCAGAGCCATTTTTACCCCAGGGTGAAAATATCAATATCATGATCCTTAAAATGGTTGTCGAAATTACTAAGCTGTGATGAAGCTGGTGTCTGGTGAATTTTGACAATGTTGGCTCTTCATTGAGAAGACAATACTTTCTCATTTTATTCTCATTTCTTCCTCTACCCTTTATATTCTTTGTTTTAAGGAACCCTGTTTTTCACTGCTGTGTTGGTCCTAGTCATCTTGTTATTAATGTTAATTCTTTTGGAAGTGTGCAAATACCAAAGATGAAACCTTTCTTACTTTGAAAGCATCATTACATCAATAGACACTGCACTACTTAAAAAAAAAAAATCATTTCCAGTTAGAGACTGCTTTGTCCAAGAGTTTCAACTGTAATATGATGATGAGAATTTTGTTACTCTATTTTTCCATTATATTAGACTTTTTATTTTCAATTATATATCTTTGTCCCATATGTCTGTTTCTTATCATGGATTATATTAAATCGTACCAAACTGATAATCCCTTTTAAAATTTAACTTTCATTCAATCCAATATCCATTTTATGTGACAATGTGACACTAAATATCTTTTCAACATTTGACAAAAAGCTCTTCATATTCCCCTTGTTGACAGGACATATTGGGTGAAAATATAGTAATAAAAGTGTTTGATGAAGAAATAAATATTTGTGACAAAAAAAGCCAGAATTACACCTATGCCTAGCCATGGAAAAGATGGCTCAAGATGTGAAAAGTTTCTACTTAATCTGCTGTTTATTTCTTTATGATTACTGATATAACAACACTGAAAATGTTTAATAATGATAGCAAAGAAGAAAGCATCCCTCTCTGGATATATCAAACACCAGAGATTGTACACTTTCAATTAATTTAATATTGGTCAAATATGTATCCAATAAACAGATTTCTTTTAATATTGGCAGCATCCCAATAAATGCACACCAAAGTGTGCCATGGATCACAATTCCTTGCTGTATTTCAATCATGCTCTTGCTGAATTTTTGAAAATGTCTGACAATTAAAGATCCAGATGGAGCAGTGATAAAGGGACTCCTGCATGTGGATATGCCTTGTATTTTCTCCATTTGCATCTTTTGTAATTCATTTATTTTTTTGTATATTCATGTATGAATGTTATCCATCACTAAAAAATAATAGGAGAAAGAGGGCCATGTGAATAAAGAAAAATTTATGGACTTGCCGGCCTATCTAAACTGATCCTCCTCTATTTCTCTTGCATGTTGCAATCTATGATCACCTGTGCCAAGGGGTTGAAGGGTGATACAATCTGCCAGATGGATTATGTCCTTCAATTTTTTTTTTTTTATTATGGGTAAAAATCAAAATTCTCACAATACATACAAACATTTGTAAAATGATATATAAATATATATGCATATATGTGTATTTGCTTACAAAAATGTTATTTATATATATATATATA
>JAKSZT010001078.1:1344592-1392200 GCA_026826555.1 Tolypeutes matacus | reverse complement strand
AGTTGCAGCTCCACCTAGATTTCATGCACACCTGGCACATAGGTAGGCGGGAGGCTCCAGTCTCTGGAAGTATACCTAAGAAACTCCAGCATCACATGTAGGTTTGAATAGAAGGGACTGGTGAACCACGTGCAGGGAGGACTTATTTGAGTCTAATTCTGTCACTCTCAGGAGCACAGATTCCAAAATAGAACCCACTGATAAGGCATCAGTCTCTGGGGCTATCCCCCCTTATATAAGACCAGGGTGTCTCTGGAGCTCTCAGGAACCCCACTGAGTGGGGTTCAATTTTAAGAACCATCCCCCTCCTCTCGATATCTAGTGAAAAGGAGAATTGCTCTTTGAAAGATGATTGATCCTACAGGTGTCTTTTCTGTGCTGCTCCATTCTAGGATTTCTCAAAATCCTCAGCAGAAATTTTGAGTTTGGGAGCTCTTTTTACATGAAGTTCTTTTGCTTTCTGTTTGTGTCTCTTTGGGTTCCACTTATATTGTAAGAAAAGTTTGATTTTGTATAAATTAATTTCAAAAAATTTTGAATATACAAATGCAGCAGTTGTTTCTATATGAACACCAGCATAATGATCTCTCTGCACTCAAGAACAATTCATACAAATCGAGAAATTAAAATACACTGTCGTGTAACAAAATAGGGAATTCTATTCATCTTGTAAAGATTTGCTGAGGCATGTGAATATATATCCAATAACTGATCAATATAAAATTGATAATATTAAAGATGAAAGCCTGACAGGCATTTGTTGTCTTCCCATTTATTTATTCTATGTTAGGGTAGTTTAATATTATTTTATTAACTATGAAGCAGAAAATCTATTCCAGAAATATAGGACACAACTGTATTCTGCGTTCATTCATATCATGTTTTAAAGAGTTTAATTAAAAAAAAAAAAAAAAGCTTTCATTTCCATAGAGCAATGAATGTATCTCTGGAATAATTATTTCTCTATTTGGTAAAGATTTATTTGAAGATATTAATATATAGTCACCCCTTCTTTCAAGATTTGAATTTTGCCTAGTTTTTACAAATGATTTTTTTAATTTTAGATACTCCAAATATATATATGACAGACTATCATCCCAAGGTGAGTTATATCTGAATTCCATTGATTTCAAGTTTTGTTTTCACTTCCAAACCACTACATTCTCATTTTTGTAAATACATTATTCTGAACAGAAAATGTGATCTTCCAAAATATTTATGCATTCGGTCAGTATTTTGATACCACCTAAGTCCAAAATCACATGAAACCGTGGTGTCCAATTTTTTCCAGCTCATGACAAAACATCATGAATGGTTACCATGATCGATGTTCCATATAATATGTTCAAAACATGTTTCCCACACCCCAACTTCAATGTGTATGTGTAGTTCTGTGTATATGGAGTTTCTTTTTAGAAGTCACTTATGATTTTATTTTTCCAAATATTCTTGCATTTGATGAGTGGATTTTTTAAATAACTTCTCTTTTTGGAACAGCAGCAGAAATCATTGGCAAGGAGAATTAGAGCAGAGTTACTTTTCACTAGGATACCATTCATTTCCTTCCCATTTCCTGTCTATATTTAGGAGTGCCTTTGAAGATGCTGTCTTTGCAAAGAGCCCACACTCCACGGCTTAAAGATCCCAGGAATGCTTCTTTGGAATTTTCGGTAACACCCACCTATGGTCATGCCTTGGAGGAGAGGAAAGAAGACAGGGTTTGCTAGTGGCTATGAAACTGCCCCCACAGCCATTAACGGGGAGGCAATGAGAGGGTGAGCTTGATTCTCACCTGCCAGCCTCCACTAGTCAGAACTATTTTGACCACAAGGAGAAAATATCAATATTATGACCCTTGAAATGGCTGTCCAGTTTATTAAGCCGCGATGTAGTTTGTGTCTGGTGAATTTTTATAATGTTGGCTCTTCATTGAGAATGCAATATTATGTTATTGAATCTCATTTCTTTCTCTACCCTTACATACTTTCTTTTCAGGATCCTAGTTTGTAAAGGCTCTGGTAGTCTTAGTCATCTTTTTATTAATGTTAATTTATGCCAATTGGAAGTGTGCAAATACAAAAGGTGAAACCTTTCTTAATTTGAAAGCATGATTTCCTCAATAGACACAGCACCATTTAAACAATAATTCATTTCCAATTAGAGACAGTTTTGTCCAAGATTTTCAGCTGGAATATGAGGATGAAAAATTTTTTACACTATTTTCCATTGTATTTGAATTTTTATTTTCCTTTATATATCTTTATCCCATATATCCCTCTCTTATCATGGATTATATTAAATCGTACCAAATCTGATAATCCCTTTTAAAATTTACCTTTCTTTCAATCCAATATCCATTTTATGTGACAGTGTTACCATAAAGATCTTTTCAGCACCGGATAAAAAGCTCTTCATATTCCCCATTCCCACAGGACATGGTGGGTGAAAATATTTCAATAAAAGTGTATGATGAAGAAGTAAATGTTTGTGACATGCAGAGCCAGAATAAAACCTATGCACAGCCATGGAAAGAGAGGGATCAAGAGGGAAAAGTTTCTACCTAATCAGCTGCTTATTTCTTTATGATTACTGATATAGGAACACAGAAAATTTTTAATAATAATAGAGATGTAAGCACACCTCTCTTAATATATCAAACACCAGAGATTGTACACTTTCAATCAATTTCATATTGGGCAAATATGTATCCATAAAACAAATTTCTTTTAATATTGTGATGATCACAGTAAATCAAACAAAATTGTGCCGTGGATCACAATTCCTTTTTGTATTTCAATGATGCTCTTGCTGAGTTTTTGAAAAAGACTGAGAATTAAAAATCCAGATGGAGCTGTGATATAGGGAGTCCTGAATGTGGATATGCCTTGTATTTTCTCCATTTGCATCTTTTGTTCTTCATTTATTTTTCTGTATATTCATGTATGAATGCTATCCATCAAAAAAAAAAAAAACTAAATTATGAGAAAGTGGGTCATGTGAGTAAATAAAAACTTTTGGATTAACCTGGCTCCCTAAACTCTTTCTCTTTGTTTCCCTCCCATGTTGGAGACTGTGATCACCTGTGCCCAGGGGTGGAGGGGTGGTACACTGTGCCTGATGTATTATGTCCTTCAATTTTAAGAACCATCCCCCACCCCTTGATATCTAGTTAAAAGATAAATTGCTCTTTGAAAGGTGATTCATCCAACAAGAATGTTTTCTCTCCTGGTTAGACCTAGCAGTTCTCCCAAGCATCAGGAGAATTTTTCAAGTTGGGAATTGTTGGTACATCGAGCTCTTTTGCCTTCTCTTTATCTCTCAGTGGATTCCACATATATTGTTAGAATAAGTTTGATTTTGTATAAATTAATTTCTAGAAATTTGGAATATACAATAGCAGCACTTATTTGTATTTGAACACCAGCTTTATGATCTCCCTGCACTCGAGAAAAACTCATAGAAATCGAGAAAATAAAATATACTGTCGGGTAACAAAACCTGGGGTATTCTAACCATATTGTAAAGATTTCTGAAGTCATGTAAACATATTTCCAGTGAATGATCAATTTAATATTGTGAATATTTAAAAAGGAGGAAAGCCTGACAAGCAGTTGTTGTCTTCACATTTTTATTTTCTAAGTTAGACAACTTTAATATTATTTTATTAACTATTAAGGAGAAAATCTAGTCCAGAATTGTAGGTCCCAACTGCATTCTGCAGACATTCATATCATGTTAGCCTCTTGTGTTTAAAGAGTTTAATTGAAAAAAAAAGCTTCCATTTTTAAAGAATGATGACTGTATCTCTGGAATAATATTTTATCTCTACAGTAAAGATTTTTTGGAGATCTTTTTAGATAGTGGTCCCTTCTTTAATATTTGTATTTTGCTTAGTTCTTAAAAATATATATTTTTTTATTTTAGATACTCCAAATGTATATAGGATAGACTAGCATCACAATGGGAGTTATATCTGGATTCCATTGATTTCAAGTCTTGTTCTTACCTCCTACCCATCACATCCATATTTTGGTAAGAACATTTTTCTGAACAGAAAATGTTACCTTCCAAAATATTTATGCTTTCCATCAGAATTTTGATATGACCTAAGTCCCAAATCACACAAACCATGGTGCCCAATTTCTTCCAGCTCATGACAAAATATAAGGAATGATTACCATGATCCACGTCCATACAGTATGTTTGAAACACGTTTCCCATATGTGTATCTATACCTCTGTGGAAAAGGAGTGTCTGTTTTGAAGTCACATGTGGTTTTATTTTCCACAAAGTCTTGTCTTAGATGAGAGGATTTTTTGCTTTAATTATATTTTTGGAACTACAGTACAAATCGCTGTCAAGAAAAATTAGAGCAGAGTTACTTTTCACTAGGATTCCTTTCATTTCCTTCCCTTTCCTGTCTATAATTTGCAATGCATTTTAGATGCTGTCTTTGCAAGGAGCACACAGTCCAGGGCTTCAAGCTCCCAGGAGTGTTTCTTTGGAATTGTATGGGTAACACCCACCTATGATCTTGCCTTAGAGGAGAGGAAAGAAGACTGGGTTTGCTAGTGGTTATGAAACCACCCCCACGGCCATTTCACTGGGCGACAATGCGAGCATGAGTTTGATTCTCACATGCCAGCCTACACTAGTCAGAGCCATTTTGACCCCAGGGTGAAAATTTCAATATCATGGTTCTTGAAATGGCTGTCCAATTACTTAGCTGGAATGGAGCTGATGTCTGGTGCATTTTGATAATGTTGCCTCTTCATTGAGAATGGAATAATTTCTCATTGTATTTTCATTTCTTCCTCTACACTTTACTTCATTAGTTTTCAGTATCCCTGTTTGTAAATGCTGTGGTGGCCCTAGTCATCTTGTTATTAACGATAATTAATGCTATTGGAAGTGTGCAAATACCAAAGATGAAACCTTTCTTACTTTGAAAGCATGATTACCACAATATACACTGCACTATTTAAACAAAATTTCATTTCCAGTTAGAAACAGTTTTGTCCAAGAGTTTCAGCTGGAATATGATGATTAGAACTTTGTTACTCTATTTTTCCATTATATTTGACTTCGTATTTTCATTTATATATCTTTGTCCTATATGTCCAATTCTTATCATGGATTATATTAAATCGTACCCAATCTGATAATTCCTTTTAAAATTATCCTTTTGTTCTATCCAATATCCATTTTATGTGACAATGAGACTATAAAGATTTTATCAACATCTGACAAAAAGCTTTTGATATTCCTCTTGCCCACAGGACATGGTGGGTGAAAATATAGCAATAAAAGTGTTTGATGAAGAAATAAATATTTGTGACAAGAAAAGCTAGAATAACACCATTGCACAGGCATGGAAAGAGAGGGATCCAGAGGTGAGAAATTTCTACTTAATCTGCTGTTTATTTCTTATGATTACTGATATAACAACACTGAAAATATTTAATAATGATAGCAGAGAAGAAAGCACACCTCTGAATATTACAAACACCAGAGATTGTACAATTTCAATTAATTTCATAATGGACAAATATGTATCCATAAAACAGATTTCTTTTAATATTGGAAGGATCCCAGTAAATCACATGAAAGGGAGCCATGGATCACAATTCCATGTTGTATTTCAATGATGCTCTTGCTGAATTTTTGAAAGTGACCGACAATTAAAGATCCAGATGGAGCTGTGATATATGGGACCCCTGCATATGTTTATGCCTTATATTTTCTCCATTTGCACCTTTTGTACTTCATTTATTTTCGGTATATTCATGTGTGAATGCTATCCATCCAAAAAAATAACTTAAGAGAAAGAGGGCCATGGGAGTAAAGAAAAGAGTTTTGGATACACCTGGCTCTCTAAACAGTTCCTCCTTCATATTCCTTCTTGGAGACTATGATCACATGTGCCTAGGAATGGAGGGGTGGTACACTCTGTCTGATGGAATATATCCTTCAATTTTAAGAACCATCCTCCACCCCATGATATCTAGTGAAAAGTTGAGTTGCTCTTTCAAATGTGATTCATCCTACAAGTGTGTTTTCTATCCTTGTAAAGTCTAACCAATCTCCCAAGCCTCAGGAAAAGTTTGCAAGTTGGGCGCTGGTGGTACAAGGAATTCTTTTGCCTTCTGTTTGTGTCTCTGTGGATTCTACTTATATTGTAAGAATAAGTTTGAATTTATATAATTTAACTTCTAAATATTTAGAATATGCAATAGCAGCAGTTATTTCTATTTGAACCCAGCATTATGATTTCCCTGCAATCGATAACAAATCATAGATATTGAGAAAATAAAAATTCTGTCGGGTAACAAACCCTGGGGTATTCTCACCATATTGTAAAGATTTCTGAAGTCATGTCAATATATTTCCAGTGAATGATCAATTTAATATTGGGAATATTAAAAAGGGAGGAAAGACTGACAAGGAGTTGTTGACTTCACATTTTTATTTTCTAAGTTAGAGAAGTTTAATATTATTTTATTAACTATTAAGAAGGAAATCTAGTCCAGAAATGTAGGTCCCAACTGCTTTCTGCAGACATTCATATCATGGTAGCCTCCTCTTTTTAAAGAGTTTAATTAAAAAAAATGATTTCATTTCCAAAAATGAAGACTGTATCTCTGGAATAATATTTTCTCTCTCTGGTAATGATTTATTCGAAGATATTATTAGACAGTGATCACTTCTTTCAATATTTGTATTTTGCCTCATCCTTAAAAAATGATTTTTTTTTTAAATTTTAGATACTCCAAATATATATATGAGAGACTATCATCCCAAGGTGAGTTATATCTGGGTTCCATTGATTTCAAGTTTTGTTTTCACCTCCAACCCATCACATTCTTACTTTTGTAAATATATTGTTCTGAACAGATAATGTGATCTTCCAAAATATTTATGAATTCGGCCAGAATTTTGATAACAACTGAGCCAAAATCATGCAAAATCGTGGTGCCCAATTTCTTCCAGCTCCTGACAAAACATCAGCAATGGTTACCATGAGCCACATTCCATGCAATGTGTTTGAAACTTGTTTTCCAAATGCCGCCTTCAACGTGTATCTATAGCTCTGTGTATCTGGAGTGCCTGTTTTGAAGTCACTTATGGTTTTATTTTTCCACAGAATCCTGCATTTGATGAGTGGATTTCTTGTTTTACTTCTATTTTTGGACAAGCAGCACAAATCACAGACAAGGAGAATTAGAGCAGAGTTAATTTTCACTAGGATTTCATTCATTTCCTTCCCTTTCCTGTCTATATTTAGCAGTGTCTTTTTAGATGCTGTCTTTGCAAAAAGCCCACTCCCTAGGGCTTAAAGCTCACAGGAATGGTTGTTTGGAACTGTGTGGGTAACACCCACCTATGATCCTGCCTTGGAGGATAGAAAAGAAGACAAGGCTTGCTAGTGGCTATGAAACCAAACCCAAGGCCAATTCACTGGGTGGCAGTTTAGAGGGTGAGCATGGTTCTCAATAGCCAGCCTCCACAGTCATAGCCATTTTGACCCCAGGGTGAAAAGATCAGTATCATGATCCTTGAAATGGTTGTCCAATTTACTAAGTGGGAATGTAGCTGATGTCTGGTTAATTTCGATAATGTTGGCTCTTCATTGAGAATGCAATACTTTCTCATTGTATTCTCATTTCTTCCTATACAACTTTACTTCCTTTGTTTTCATTATCCCTGTTTGTAAATGCTGTGGTGGTCCTATTCATCTTGTTATTAACATTATTTAAACTTTTTGGAAGTGTGCAAATACCAAAGATGAAAACTTTCTTAATTTGAAAGCCTGATTACATCAATAGACCCTGCACTACTTGAACAAAAATTCATTTCCAGTTAGACTCTCTTTTGTCCAATAGTTACAGCTGGAATATGATGATGAGTATTTTGTTACTCTACTTTTCCATTATACTAGACATTTTATTCTCATTTATATCATGCATTATATTAAATTATACCCAATCTGATAATCCCTTTTAAAATTTACCTTTCATTCAATCCAATATCCATTTTATGTGACAATGTGACAATAAAGAGCATTCCAACATCTGACAAAAAGCTCTTCATATTCCCCTTGCCCACAGGACATGGTGGGTGAAAATATATCAATAATAGTGTTTGATGAAGAAACAAATATTTGTGACATGGAGAGCCAGAATAACACCTATGCACAACCATGGAAAGAGAGGGATCGAGAGGTGAAAATTTTCTACTTAGTCTGCTCTTTATATCTTTATGATTACTGATATAGCAACATTGAAAATTTTCAATAATGATAGCAGAGAAGAAAGAACACTTCTCTGGATATATCAAACACCAGAGATTGTACACTTTCAATTAATTTGATATTGATCAAATATGTATCCATAAAACAGATTTCTTTTAATATTGGGAGGATCACAGTAAATGCACACCAAAGTGAGCCATGGATAACAATTCCTTGCTGTGTTTCAATCATGCTCTTGCTGAGTTTTTGAAAAAGAATGACAATTCAAGATCAAGATGGAGCTGTGATATATATGAAACATACATGTGGATATGCCTTGTAATTTCTCTGTTTGGACGTTTGGCACTTCTTTTATTTTTTGTAATATTCATGTATGTAAGCTATCCATCACTAAAAAATAAATTAAGAGAAAGAGGGCCATATGAGTAAAGAAAAAGTTTTGGACTCACACTGCTATCTAAACTGATCCTCCTCTATTTCTTTCACATGTTGGAGACTATGATCACTTGTGCCAAGGGGTGGAGGGGTGGTACACTCTGCCTGATGGATTATGTCATTCAATTTTAAGAACCATCCCCCTCCCCTCAGATATCTAGTGAAAAGTTGAGTTGCTCTCTGAAAGATGATTGATCCTAAAGGTGTCTTTTCTGTCCTGGTCCTTTATAGCATTTCTCAAAATCCTCAGCAGTAATTTTGAGGTTGCGGGCTGTTTGTACATGGAATTGTTTGCTTTCTGTTTGTGTCTCTTTGGATTCCAATTATATTGTAAGAAAAGTTTGATTTTGTATAAATTAATTTCTAAAAATGTAGAATATGCAAAAGCAGCATTTATTTCTATATGAACACCAGCATCATGATCTCTCTGCACTCGAGAACAATTCATAAATATCGAGAAATTAAAAAATACTGACGTGTAACCAAACCTAGGGGATTCTATCCATCATGTAAAGATTTGCTGTGGCATGTAAATATATATTCCAAAACTGATGAATATAAAATTTGGAATATTAGAAAGTGAGGAAAGCCTGACAAGCATTCATTGTCTTCCCATTTTTATTTTCCAAGTTAGAATTGGTTAATATTATTTTATTAAGTAATAAGCAGAAATCTAGGCCAGAAATATAGATCCCAACTGCATTCTTTGGACATTCAGATCATGGTAGCCTCTGATTTTTGAAGAGTTTAATTGAAAGAAAAAAATGCTTTAATTTCTAAAGAGTGATGACTGTACCTCTGGAATGATTATTTCTCTCTCTCGTAAAGATTTATTTGAGGTTCATTTTAGATAGTGATCTCTTCTTCAATATTTGTATTTTGCCTAGTTCTTAAAAATGTTTTACTTTTATTTTAGGTACTCCAAATATATATAAGAGAGACTATCATCCCAAGGTGTGTTATATCTAGATTCCATTGATTTCAAGTCTTGTTTTTACCTCCTACCCATCATATCCATATTTTTGAAAAAACATTATTCTGAACAGAAAATGTGATATTCCAAAATATTTATCCCTTCTGTCAGAAATTTGATATGACCTAAGTCCCAAATCACGCAAACCACAGGGCCCAATTTCTTCCAGCTCATGGCAAAATATCAGGAATGGTTACCATGAGCCACATCAATACAATATATTCAAAACAAGTTTCCCATATGCCACCTTCAACGTGTATCTATATCTCTGTGTATAAGGAGTGTCTGTTTTGAAGTCACTTTTGGTTTTATTTTCCACATAGTCTTGTTTTTGATGAGTGAATTTTTTGTTTTAATTCTATTTTTCAAGCAACAACACAAATCACTGACAAGAAAATTAGAGCAGAGTTACTTTTCACTAGGATTCTATTCATTTCTTTCCCTTTCCTGTCTCGTATTTAGCAGTGCCATTATAGATGTTGCCTTTGCCAAAAACCCTCACTCCAGGGATTTAAGCTCCCAGGAATTATTGTTTGGAATTGTGAGAGTAACACCCACCTATGATCATGCCTTGGAGGAGAGGAAAGAAGACAGGGCTTGCTAGTGGCTATGTAACCACCCCGACAGCCAATTCACTGGGTGGCAGTTGAGAGGGTGAGCATGGTTCTCAATAGCCAGGTCCACAGTCAATGCCATTTTGACACCAGGATGAAAATATCAATATCATGATCCTTGAAATGGTTGCCCAATTTACTAAGCTGGGATGTAGCTGGTGTCTGGTGAATTTGATAATGTTGGCTCTTCATTGAGAATGAAAACTTTCTCATCGTATTCTCATTTCTTCCTCTACACTTACTTCATTTGTTTTTAGGATCCTGGTTTGTAAATGCTCTGCTTGTACTAGTTATCTTATTATTAACATTATTTTATGTTAATTGAAAGTGGGCAAATACCAAAGATGAAACCTTTCTTACTTTGAATGAATGATTTACCTCAATAGACACTGCAGTACTTAAACAAAAATTCATTTCCAGTTAGAAACTGTTTTGTCCAAGAGGTTCAGCTGGAATGTGAAATGAGAATTTTGTTACACTATTTTTCCATTATATTAGATTTTTTTTTCCTTTCTATGTCTTTGTCCCATATATCCATTTCTTATCATGGATGGTATTAGATCATACCCAGGCTTATATTCCCTTTTAAATTTACCTTTTTATTTCAATCCAATATTCCTTTTATGTGACAATGTCACCATAAAGATCTTTCCAACACCTGACAAAAAGCTCTTCATATTTCCCTTCCTCAGAGGAAACGATGGGTTCAAATATTTCAAGAAAAGTATTGATGAAGATATAAATATTTGTGACATGGAGAACAAGAATGAACACTATGCACATCCATGAAAAGAAAGTGATCATGAAGTGAAAAGTTTCTACTTAGTCTGCTGTTATTTTTTTATGATTACTGATATAGCAACATTGAAAATGTTTAATAATGATGGCAGAGAATAAAGCACACCTCTCTGGATATATCAAACACCAGAGATTGTAAACTTTCAATTAATTTGATATTGGTCAATTATGTATCCATAAAACAGATTTATTTTTATATTGGGAGGATTTCAGTAAATACACAGCAAAGTCAGCCATGGATCACAATTCCTTGCAGTATTTCAATGATGATCTTGTTGAGTTTTTGAAAATGAGTGACAATTCAAGATCCAGATGGAGCTCTGATATATAGGAAACCTGCATGTGGTTATGCCTTGGATTTTCCCTTTGGACGTTTGGCACTTCTTTAATTTTTCGGTATATTCATGTATGAAAGCTTTCCATCAGTAAAAAATAAATTAAGAGAAAAAGTTCCATGTGAGTAAAGAAAAAGTTTTGGACTCACCTGGCTATCTAAACTGATCCTCTGGGAAGCAGCTGTGGCTCAATCAGTAGGGCTCCCATTTACCATATGGGAGGCCCCGGGTTAGGTTCCCGGGGCCTCCTGGTGAAGGCAAGCCCGCCCACACGGCATGGTTAGCTGACCCAGTGAGCACAAGCAGCAAGGGGGGGATAAATGAATAAATAAAATCTTTAAAAAAAATAAAAAAAAATAAACTGATCCTCCTTTATTTCCCTCCCATGTTGGAGACTATGATCACATGTGCCAAGGGTTGGAGGGGTGGTACAGTCTTCCTGATGGATTATGTCCTTCAATTTTTAGAACCATCACCCCCTCTGCTGATATCAAGTGAAAAGGATAGTTGCTCTTTGAAAGATGATTGATCCTACCGGTGTCTGTTCTGTCCTTGTCCATTCTAGCAGTTCTCATAATCCTCATCAGAAATTTTGAGTTTGGGGACTGTTTGTAAATGGAGTTCTTTGCCTTCTGTTTGTGTCTCTTTGGATTCCACTTATATTGTAAGAATAAGCTTGATTACTTTTCACTAGGATGCCATACATTTCCTTCCCTTTCCTGTCTATATTTCACAATACCTATGTAGATGCTGTCTTGCAAAGAGCCCACATTCCATGGCTTCAAGCTCCCAGGAATGATTCCTTGGAATTGTGTTGATAAAACCCAAAATTGTCATGCCATGGAGGAGAGGAAAGAAGACCGGGTTTGCCAGTGGCTATGAAACCACCTCCACGGCCATTTCACTGGGAGGCAATGAGAGGGTGAGCTTGATTCTCAACTGCCAGCCTCCATTAGTCAGAGACATTTTGAATCCAAGGAGAAGATATCAATATCAGGACCCTTGAAATGGCTGTCCAATTTAATAAGCAGGGATGTAGTTGGTGTGTGGTGAATTTTTATACTGTTGGCTCTTCATTGAGAATGCAATACTATCTCATTGTTTTCTCATTTCTTTCTCTACCCTTTACTTCCTTTCTTTTCAGGATTCCAGTTGTAAATGCTCTGGTGGTCCTAGTCATCTTGTTATTAATGTTAATTAATGCCAATTAAAAGTGTGCAAATATGAAAGATGAAACTTTTTTACTTTGAAATTATGATTACTCAATAGACACTGCATGACTTAAAGAAATATTCATTTCCAATTTGAGACAGTTTTGTCCAAGGTTTCAGCTGGAATATGAGGATGAGAATTTTTTTACACTATTTTTCCATTGTATTTGAATTTTTATTTTCCTTTACGTATCTTAATCCCTTATATACTTTTCTTATCATGGATTATAATAAATCATGCCCTATCTGATAATCCCTTTTCACTTTGCCTTTCTTTCAATCCAATATGCTTTTTATGTGACAATGTTACAATAAAGATCTTTACAACACCTGATAAAAAGCTCTTCATATTCCCCTTACCCACAGGACATGGAGGGTGAAAATATATCAATAAAAGTGTCTGATGAAAAAGTAAATATTTGTGACATGGAGGGCCAGAATAACACCTATGCAGAGCCATGGAAAGAGAGGGATTGAGAGGTGAAAAGTTTCTTCTTAATCTGTTGTTTATTTCTTTATGATTACTGATATAGCAACACTGAAAATGTTTAATAATTATAGCAGATAAGAAAGCACACCTCTCTGAATATATCAAGCACCAGAGAGTGTACACTTTCAATTAATATCATATTGGACAGATATGTATCCATAAAACAGATTTTGTTTAATATTGGGAGTATCCCAGTAAATCATACGAAAGTGAGCCATGGATCACAATTCCATTTTGTATTTCAATGATGCACTTGCCGAGTATTTGAAAATGACTGACAAATTAAGACCCAGATGGAGCTGTGATATATTGCACCCCTACCTGTGTTTATGCCTTATATTTTCTCTGTTTTCACCTTTTGTACTTCATTTATTTTTTGGTATATTCATGTATGAATGCTATAAGTCAAAAAATAAATTAAGAGAAAGAGGGCTATGTGAGTAAAGAAAGAGTTTTGGATTCACCTGTCTCTCTAAATGTTTCATTCGTTTTATCCCTTCCATGTTGTGGACTATGATCACATGTGCCAAGGGATGGAGGGGAGGTGCACTCTGCCAGATGTATTATGTCCTTCAATTTTAAAAACCATCCCCCACCCCCCGATATCTAGTGAAAAGATGAGTTGCTCTTTGAAAGATTATTCATCCTACATGGGTGTTTTCTCTTCTGGTTAGTTCTAGCAGTTCCCCCAAGCCTCAGGAGAAGTTTACAAATTAGGGACGGTTGGTACACGAAGTTGTTTTGCCTTCTGTTTGTGTATCTGTGGATTCCACTTATATTGTAAGAATAAGTTTGATTTTGTATAAATTAATTTCTAAAAATTTGGAATATCCAATAGCAGCACTTATTTCAATTTGAGTAAGACTCAGAAGAAGTTTTGAAGTTGGGGGCTGTTGGTACACGGAGTTCTTTTACCTTTTGTTGGTGTCTCTGTGGATTCTACTTATATTGTAAGAATAAGTTTGATTTTGTACAAATTAATTTCTAAAAATTTAGAATATGAAATAGCAGCAGTTATTTCTATTTGAACACCAGCATTATGATCTCCCTGACCTCGAGAACAACTCATAGATATCGAGAAAATAAAAAACACTGTCGGGTAACAAAACCTCGGGGATTCTAACCATATTTTAAAGATTTCTGAACTCCTGTAAATATAATTCCAGTAAATGATGAATTTAGTATTGGGATTATTAAAAAGCAAGGAAAGCCTAACAAGCAGTTGTTGACTTCACATTTTTATTTTCTAAATTAGAATAGTTTAATATTATTTTATTAACTATGAAGCAGAAAATCTCATCCAGAAATATAGGTCCCAACTGCATTCTGTGGACATTTATATCATGGTAGCCTCTTGTTTTTAAAGAGTTTAATAAAAAAAAAAAGCTTTCATTTCTAAAGAGTGATGACTGTATCCCTGGAATAAATTTTTCTCTCTCCGGTAAAGATTTATTCAGAGATCTTTTTACATTGTGGTCCCTTCTTCAATATTTGTATTTTGCCTAGTTCTTAAAAATGTTTTTTTTTTTTTAATTTTAGATACTCCAAATGTATATAAAAAAAATTATCATCCCAAGGTGAGTTATATCTGGATTCCATTGATTTCAAGTTTTTCCATTGATTTCAAGGGTTTTTACCTCTTATCCAACACATTCTTATTTTTTAAAAAACATTTTTCTGAACAGAAAATATTATCTTCCAAAATGTTTATGCCTTCCATCAGAATTTTGATATGACTTAAGTCCCAAATCACATGAACTGTGGTGTCCAATTTCTTACAGCTCATGACTAAATATCAGAATTGGTTACCATGAGCCACATCCATACAATATGTTCGAAATATATTTCTCTTACACCACCTTCTACTTGTGTGTTTGAAGAGTGTGTGTTTTGAAGTCACTTATGGTTTTATTTTCCAAGTAGTCTTGTTTTTGATGAGTGAATTTTTTGTTTTAATTCTATTTTTGAAACAACAGCACAAATTACTGGCAAGGAAAATTAGAGCAGAGTTACTTTTCACTAAGATTCCATTCATTTCCTTACCTTTTCTGTCTATAATTAGCAAAGCCTTTTTAGAGGCTGTCTTTGCAAAGAGCCCACACTCCACAGTTTCAAGCCACCAGGAATGATTCTTTGGAATTGTGTGGGTAACACCCACCTATGATCATGCCTTGGAGGAGAGGAAAGAAGACAGGGTTTGCTAGTCGCTATGAAACTGCCCCCAAGGCCATTTCTCTGCATGGAAATGAGAGAGTGAGCTTTATTCTCATCTGCCAGGCTCCACTTGTAAGAGCAATTTTGACCCCAGGGCGAAAATACCAATATCAGGACACTTGACATGGATGGCCAAATTACTAAGCTGGGATGTTGTTGTTGTCTGTTGAATTTTGATAATGTTGGCTCTCCATTGAGAATGCAATACTATCTCATTGTGTTCTCATTTCTTTCTCTAACCTTTACTTCCTTTTTTTTTCAGGATCCCTGTTTGTAAATGCTGTGGTTGTCCTAGTCATCTTGTTATTAACGTTAATTTATGCCAATTTGAAGTGTGCAAATACCAAAGACCAAACCTTTCTTATTTGTGTCAATAGACACGACACAACTTAAACAAGATTTCATTTCCAATTAGAGAGAGTTTTGTCCAAGTGTTTCAACTGGAATATGAGAATGAGAATTTTTTTTACAATATTTTCCATTCTATTAGAATTTTTATTTTCCTCTATACATCTTTATCACATATATCCCTTTTTATAATGGATAACATTAACCTGTACCCAACCTGATAATCCCTTTTAAAATTTACCTTTCCTTCAATCCAATATCCATTTTATGTGACAATGTCACCATAAAGATCTTTTCAACTCCTGACAAAAAGCTCTTCATATTTGCTTGCCCACACGAGATGGTGGGTGAAAATATATCAAAAGTGTTTGATGAAGAAGTAAATATTTGTGACATGGAGGGCCAGAATAACGCCTATGCACAGCCATGGAAAGAGAGAGATCGAGATGTGAAATGTTTCTACATAATCAGCTGTTTATTTCTTTATGATTACGATATAGGAACACAGAAAATGTTTAAAAATGATAGCAAAGAAGAAAGTACAACTCTCTGGATATATCAAACACCAGAGATTTACACTTTCAATTATTTTGATATTGGTCAAATATGTATCCATGAAACAGATTTCTTTTAATATTGGGAGGATCCCAGGAAATGCACATCAAAGTGAGCTACGGATCACAATTCCTTGCTATATTTCAATGATGATCTTGCTGAGGTTTTGAAAGTGAGGGACAATTCATGATCCAGGTGGACCTGTGATATATAGGAAACCTGCAAGTGGTTATGCCTTGTATTTTATCCGTTTGGATATTTGGCACGTCTTTTATTTTCCAGTATATTTATGTTTGAAAGCTTTCCATGACTAAATAATAAATTAAGAGAAAGAGGGCCATGTGACTAAAGAAAAATTTTGGACTCACCTGGCTCTCTAAACTGATCCTCCTATATTGGTATGTATTGTGAAAATTTTGATTTTACCTACAATAAAAAATAAATTAATTTTAAAAAAAGAATGTAAAGTTCCCATCAATAATCTTCATATGTTGATTAGAAGAGTAAATGATATTATGTTGGAATTACTGTGTCAAGTTTATCAGTAAAAATAAATTTCAGCTAAAAAAAAAAAAACGGATCCTCATTTTTTTCCCACCCATGTTGGAGGCTACGATTACCTGTGTCAAGGGTGGAAGGGTGATGAACTCTGCCTGATGGATTATTTCCTTCAATTTTAAGGACCATCCCCCTCCCCACAGATATCTAGTGAAAAGGAGAGTTGCTCTTTGAAAGATGATTCATTCTGCAGGTGTGTTTTCTGTCCTGGTCTGTTCTGGCAGTTCTCATAATCCTCAGCAGAAATTTTGAGTTTGGGGTCTGTTTGAATATGGAGTTCTTTGGCTTTCTCTTTGTGACTCTGTGGATTCCACTTACATTGTAAGAATAAGTTTGATTTTGTATAAATTAATGTCCAAAAATTTAGAATATGCAAAAGCAGCAGTTATTTATATATCAACACCAGCATCATGATTTCTCTGCACCCAAGAACAATTCATAAGTATTGAGAAAATAAAAACTACTGTCGTGTAACAAAACCTGTGGGATTCTAACCATATTGTAAAGATTTTGGATGCCATGTAAATATATATCCAATGAATGATCAATTTAAAATTTGGAATATTAAAAATTGAGGAAAGCCAGACAAGCATTTGTTGTCATCCCATTTTCATTTTCTAAGTTAGAGTAGTTTAATATTATTTTATTACTATTAAGCTGAAAATCTAGTCCAGAAATATAGGTCCCAACTGCAATCTGCATTCATTCATATCATGGTATCTTCTTTTTTTAAAACAGTTTAATTTTTTAAAAAGTGCTTTCATTTCCAACGAAAGATGACTATCTCTGGAATAATTTTTTCTCTCTCCAGGAAAGATTTATTAGAAGATATTATTAGATAGTGATCCCCTCTTTCATGTTTCATATTTTGCCTTGTTCTTAAAAATGATTTTCTTTTTTAATTTTAGATACTCCATATATATATGAGACTATCTTCCCATGTTGAGTTATATATGGATTCTATTGATTTCAAGTCTTGTTTTCACCTCCTACCCACCACATTCTTATTTTTGTAAATACATTATTCTGAACAGAAAATGTGATCTTTCACAGTATTTATGCATTCGGTCAGAATTTTGATAACAACTGAGTCCAAAATCATGCAATAACGTGGTGCCCAATTTTTTCCAGCTCAAGACAAAATATCAGCAATGGTTACCATGAGCCACGTTCTATGCAATGTGTTTGAAATTCGTTTCCCAAACGCCGCCTTCAATGGGTTCCTATACCTCTGTGTTTATGGAGTGTCTGTTTTGAAGTCATTTATGGTTTAATTTTTCTACATAGTCTTGCATTTGATGAGGGGATTTTTTGTTTTACTTCTATTTTTGGACCAGCAGCACAAATCACTGACAAGGAGAAGTAGAGCAGCGTTAATTTTCATAGCATTCCATTCATTTCCTTCCCTTTCCTGTCTATATTTCGCAATGCCTTTTTAGAAGTTGCCTTTGCAAAAGGCCCACTCTCCATGGATTCAAGATCCCAGGAATGATAGTTTGGAATTGTGTGGGTAAAACCCACCTATGAACAAGCCTTGGAGGAGAGGAAAGAAGAAAGGGCTTGCTAGTGACTATGAATCCACCCCCAAGGCCAATTCACTGGGTGGCAGTTGAGAAGGTGAGCATGGTTCTCAATAGCCAGCCTCCACACTCAGATTCGTTTTGACCCTAAGGTAAAAATATCAATATTATGATCCTTGAAAACGTTGTCTAATTTACTAAACTGGGATGTAGCTTGTGTCTGATGTATTTTGGTAATGTTGGCACTTCATTGAGAATGCAATACTTTCTCATTGTATTATCCTTTCCTCCTCTACCCATTCCTTCCTTTGTTTTCAGGTACCCTGTTTGTAAATGCTGTAGTTGTCCTAGTCATCTTGTTATTAATGTTATTTTATGTCAATTGGAAGTGTGCAAATGCCAAAGATGAAACCTTTCTTACTTTGAAATCATGATTACCTCAATAGACACTGCACTACTTAAACAAAAATACATGTCCAGTTAAAACTGTTTTGCCCAAGAGTTTCATCTGGAATTTATTGATGAGAATTTTGTTACTCTATTTTTCCATTATATTAAACATTTTATTTTAATTTCTATATCTTTGTCCCATATGTCCATTTCTTATCATCAATTTTATTAAATAGTACCCAATCTGATAATCCCTTTTAAAATTTACCTTTCTTTAAATCCAATATCCATTTTATGTGACAATGTCACCATAAAGATATTTTCAACACCTGACAAATTCCACTTCATATTACCCTTTCCCTCAGGACAAGGTTTGTGAAAATATATCAGTAAAAGTGTTTGATGAAGAAATAAATATTTGTGACATGGAGAGGCAGAATAATACCTATGCACAACCATGGAAAGAGAGGGATCGAGAAGTGAAAACGTTCTACTTAATCTGCTGTTTATTTCTTTATGATTACTGATATAGCAACATTGAAAATGTTTGATAATGATAGCAGAGAAGAAAGCACACCTCTCTGGATATATCAAACACTAGCGATTGTACACTTTCAAATAATTTGATATTGGTCAATTATGCATCCATAAAACTGATTTCTTTTTAATATTGGGAGGATCTCAGTAAATGCACACCAAAGTGAGCCATGGATCACAATTCCTTGTTGTATTTCAATGATGCTCTTGCTGAGTTTTTGAAAATGAGTGAAAATTCAAGATCTAGATGGAGATGTGATATATAGAAAACCTGCATATGGTTATTCCTTGTATTTTCTCCGTTTGGATGTTTGGTACTTCTTTTATTTTTTCCTATATTCATGTATGAATTCTATACATCACTAAAAAATAAATTAAGAGAAAGAGCACCATGTAAGTAGAGAAAAGATTTTGGACTCCCCTGGCTCTTCAAACTGATCTTCCTTTAGTTCCCTCCCATGTTGGAGACTATGATCACCTGTGCCAAGGTGTGGAGGGGTGGCATACTCTGCCTGATGGATTATGTCCTTCAATTTTAAGAACAATCCCCCATCCACGCAGATATCTAGTGAAAAGGAGAGTTGCTCTTTGAAATATGATTGATCCTACAGGTGTCTTTTCTGTTCAGGTCTGTTCTAGCAGTTCTCATAATCCTCAGCAGAAATTTTGAGGTTACGGGCTGTTTGTGTATGGAGTTCTTTCGCTTTCTGTTTGTGTCCCTTTGGATTCCACTTATATTGTAAGAAAAAGTTTGATTTTTCACACTTTTAGACTATGCAAAGCAACCCTTATTGCTATATGACCACCAGCGTCATGATGTCTCTGCACTCAAGAACAATTCATAAATATCGATAAATTAAAAAATACTGTGGTGTAACAAAACCTAGGGGATTCTAACCATCTTGTAAAGATTTGCTAATTCATGTAAATATATATCTAATGACTGATCAATATAAAATTGGGAATATTAAAAAGGACTAAAGCCTGACAAGCATTTGTTGTCTTCCCATTTTTATTTTATAAGTTAGAGTAGTTTAATACTATTTTATTAACTATTAAGCAGAAAATCAAGTCCAGAAATATAGGTCCCAGCTGCATTCTGCGTTCATTTATATGATGGTAGATTCTTGATTTTATAGAGTTTAATTTTTTTTTAAAAAGCTTTCATTTCCAAAGAGCAATGAATGTATCTCTGGAATAATTATTTGTCTTTCTGGTAAAGATTTATTCAAAGATATTAATAGATAATAATCTATTCTTTCAAGATTTTTATTTTACCTAGTTCTTAAAATGAATTTTTTATATTTTAGATACTCCAAATATATATATAAGAGACTATCATTCCAACATGAGTTAAATCTGGAATCCTTTGATTTCAAGTCTTGTTTTCACCTCCAACCCACCACATTCTTATATTTGTAAATACATTATTATGAACAGAAAATGTGATTTTCCAAACTATTTATGAATTCTGTCAAAATTTTGATACCATCTAAGTAAAAAATCACGTAAAACCGTGGTGCCCAATTTCTTCCAGCTCAAGACAAAATATCAGGAATGGTTACCATGAGCCACGTTCCATAAAATATGTTCGAAACACGTTTCTCAAATGCCGCCTTCAATGCGTATGTGTAGCTTTTTCTATATGGACTGTCTGTTTTGGAGTCACTTATTATTATATTTTTGCACATATTCTTGCATTTAAAGAGTGGATTTTTTGTTTTACTTCTATTTTTGTAACAGTAGCACAAATCACTGACAAGGAGAATTAGTGCAGAGTTGCTTTTCACTAGGATTCCATTCATTTTTCTTCCCTTTCCTGTCTATATTTAGCAGTACTTTGTAGATGCTGTCTTTGCAAAGAACCCACAATCCACGGCATCAAGCTCCCAGGAATGATTCTTTCGAATTGTGTGGGTAACACCCAACTAATGTCATGCCCTGGAGGAGAGGAAAGGAGACAGGGTTTGCTAGTGGCTATGAAACCTCCTCCACGGCCATTTCATCAGGAGGCAATGAGAGGGAGAGCTTGATTCTCACCTGCCAACCTCCACTAATCAGAGCCATTTTGAACCCAAGGAGAAAATATCAATATCATGTCCTTTGAAATGGTTGTCCAATTTACTAAGCTGGGATGTAGCTGGTGTCTGATGAATTTTGATAATGTTGCCTCTTCATTGAGAATGGAATAATTTCTCATTGTATTTTCATTTCTTCCTCTACCCTTTACTTCCCTTGTTTTCAGTTTACCTGTTTGTGAAAGCTGTGGTGGTCCTAGTCATCTAGTTATTAACGTTAAATAATGCTATTGGAAGTGTGCAAATACCAAAGATGAAATCTTTCTTACTTTAAAAGCATGATTCCCTCAATGGACACTGCAGTATTTAAACAAAAATTCATTTCCATTTAGAGACTGTTTTGTCCAAAAGTTTCAGCTGGAATATGATGATGAGAAATGTGTTACTCTCTTTTTCCATTATACTAGACTTTGTATTTTCATTTATATATCTTTGTCCTATATGTCCAATTCTTATCATACATTATATTTAATCATACCCAATCTGATAATCCCTTTTAAAATTTACCTTTCGTTCAAAACAATATCCATTTTATGTGACAATGTGACAATAAAGATCTTTTCAACATCTGACAAAAAGCTCTTCATATTCCCCTTGTCCACAGGACATGGTGGGTGAAAATATAGTAATAAAATTGTTTGACGAAGAAATAAATATTTGTGACAAGAAGATTCAGAATGGAAAGAGAGGGATCAAGAGGTGAAGAGTTTCTACTTAATCTGCTGTTTATTTCTTTATGATTACTGATATAGCAACACTGAAAATATTTAATAATGATAGCAGAGAAGAAACACACCTCTCTGAATATATCATACCCCAGAGAGTGTACACTTCAATTTATTTCATATTGGACAAATATGTATCCATAAAACAGATTTCTTTTAATATTGGGAGTATCCCAGTAAATCACATGAAAGTGAGCCATGGATCACAATTCCTTGCTGTATTTCAATGATGCACTTGCTGAGTTTTTGAAAATGACGGACAATTCAAGATCCAGATGGAGCTGTGATATATAGGAACACTGCATGAAGTTTTGCCTTGTATTTTCTACATTTGGACGTTTGGCACTTTGTTTATTTTATGGTAGATTCCTGTATGAATGCTGTCCATAACTAAACAATAAATGAATGGAAAGAGGGTCATGTCAGTAAAGAAAATGTTTTGGACTCACCTGGCTCTATAAACTGACCCTCCTTAGTTTCCCTCCCATGTGGGAGACTATGATAACCTGTACCAATGAGTGGAAGGGTGGTACATTCTTCCCGATGGATTATGTCCTTCAATTTTAAGAACTATCCCCCACACCACAGATATCTAGTGAAAAGGAGAGTTGCTCTTTGAAAGATGATTCATCTGACAGGTGTTTTTCTGTCCTGGTCCTTTCTAGCAGTTCTCACAATCCTCAGCAGAAATTTTGAGGTTGGGGACTGATTGAACATGGAGTTCTTTTGCTTTCTGTTTGTGTCTCTGTGATTTCCACGTATATTGTAAGAATACATTTGATTTTGTATGAATTGTTTATTAAAAATGTAGAATATGCAAAAGCATCTGTTATTTCTAAGTGAAGACCAGCATCATGATCTCTCTGCACTTGAGAACAACACAGAGATATTGAGAAAATAAAAAATACATTTGGGAAACAAAACCTGGGGGATTCTTACCATTTTGTAAAGACTTGCTAAGTCATGTAAATATATTTCCAGGGAATGATAAATTTAATATTGGGAATATTAAAAAGGGAAGAAAGCCTGACAAGCAGTTGTTGACTTCACATTTTTATTTTCTAATTTACAGAAGTTTAATATTATTTTATTAACTATTAAGAAGAACATCTAGTGTGGAAATATAGGTCCCAACTACATTCTGCATTCATTCATATAATGGTAGCCTCTTGTTTTTAAAGAGTTTAATTTAAAAATTTAAATTTTGATTTAATTTCCAGAAAGCAAAGAGTCTATCTTTGGAATATTTTTTTCTCTCTCCGGTAAAGATTTATTTGAAGATATTATTAGATAGTGATCTCTTTTATCAATGTTTGTATTTTGCCTAGTTGTTAAAAATGATATATTTTTATTTTAGGTTCTCCAAATTTATATATATGAGAAACTATCTTCCCAAGGTGAGTTATATCTGGATTCTATTGATTTCAAGTCTTGTTTTCACCTCCAATCCACCACATTCTTATTTTTGTAAATGAATTTTTCTTTACAGAAAATGTGATCTTCTAAATTATTGATGCATTCGGTCAGAATTTTGATACCACCTGCATCCAAAATCATGCAAAACCGTGGTGTCCAATCTCTTCCAGCTCATGACAAAATATCAGCAATAGTTACCATAAGCCATGTTCCTATCGTTATGTTTGAAACTCATTTCCCAAACGACACCTGTAACGTGTACCTATAGCTCTGTGTATATGGAGTGTCTGTTTTGAAGACACTTATGGTTATATTTTTCTACATATTCTTGCATTTTATGAGTGGATTTTTTGTTTTACTTCTATATTTGGACCAGCAGCACAAATCACTGACAGGGAGAACTAGAGCAGAGTTACCTTTCAATAGGGTTGCATTAATTTCCTTCCATTTCCTGTCTCATATTTAGCAGTGCCATTTTGGATGCTGTCTTTCCAAAAATCCCACACTCCAAGGCTTCAAGCTCCCAGGAATGAGAGTTTGGAATTGTGAGGGTAACACCAACCTATGATCATGCTTTGGAGGAGAGGAAAGAAGACAGGGCTTGCTAGTGGCTATGAAACCACCCCCATTGCCAATTCACTGGGTGGGAGTTGAGAGGGTGAACATGGTTCTGAATAGCCAGCCAGCACAGTCAGAGCCATTTTGACCCCAGGATAAAAATATCAATATCATGATCCTTTAAATGGTTGTCCAATTTACTAAGCTGGGATGTGGGTGGTGTCTGGTGAATTTTGATAATGTTGGCTCTTCATTGAGAATGCAATACTTTCTCATTGTATTCTCATTTCTTCCTCTGCCCTTTATTTCCCTTGTTTTCAGGATCCCTGTTTGTGAAGGCTCTGGTGGTCCTAGTCATCTTGTTATTAACATTAATTAATGCTATTGGAAGTGTGCAAATATGAAATATAAAACCTTTCTTACTTTGAAAGCATTATTTCCTCAGTAGACACTGCACTACTTGAACAAAAATTAATTTCCAATTAGAGACAGTTTTGTCCAAGAGTTTCAGCTGGAATATGAGGATGAGAATTTTTTACACTATTTTTCCATTGTATTTGAATTTTTATTTTCCTTTGTATATCTTTATCCCATATATCCCTTTCTTATCATGGATTATATTAAATCGTACCCAATCTGATAATCCCTTTTAAAATTTACCTTTCTTTCAATCCAATATCCATTTTAGGTGACAATGTTACCATAAAGATCTTTTCAGCACCTGATAAAAAGCTCTTCATATTCCCCTTGCCCACAGGATATGGTGGGTGAAAATATATCAATAAAAGTGTTTGAAGAAGAAGTAAATATTTGTGACATGGGGAGCCAGTATAACACCTACGCACAGCCATGGAAAGAGAGGGATCAAGAGGTGAAAAGTTTCTACCTAATCAGCTGTTTATTCCTTTATGGCTACTTATAATCGAACACAGAAAATATTTAATAATGATAGCAGAGATGTAATCACACCTCTCTCAATATATCAAAGACCAGAAATTGTACACTTTCAATTTATTTCATACTGGACAGATATGTATCCATGAAACAGATTTCATTTAATAATGTGAGGATCCCAGTAAATCACACGAAAGTGCACCATGGATCACAATTCCTTTTTGTATTTCAATGATGCTCTTTCTCAGTTTTTGAAAATGACTGACAAAGATCCAGATGGAGCTGTGATATAGGGACTCCTGCATGTGGATATGCCTTGTATTTTCTCCATTTGCAAGTTTTGTACTTCATTTATTTTTTGGTATATTCATGTATGAATGCTATCCATCAAAAAAATAAATAAATTAAGAGAAAGAGGGCCATGTGAGTAAAGAAAAAGTTTTGGATTCACCTGGCTCCCTAAACTCTTCCTCCTTTGTTTCACTCCCATGTTGGAGACTGTGATCACCCGTGCCCAGAGATCGAGGGGTGGTACACTGTGCCTGATGGATTATGTCCTTCAATTTTAAGAACCTTCCCCCACCCCTTGATATCTAGAGAAAAGATGGATTGCTCTTTGAAAGCTGATTTATCCAACAAGTGTGTTTTTTCTCCTCTTTATAGCTAGGAGTTCTCCCAAGCATTAGGAGAAGTTTTCAAGTTGGGAACTGTTGGTACACAGAGTTATTTTGCTTTCTGTTTGTCTCTCTGTGGATTCCACATATATTGTAAGATTATGTTTGATTTTGTATAAATTAAATTTTAAAAATTTGGAATATACAATATAAATATACTTATTTCTATTTGAACACTAGCATTATGATCTCCCTGCACTAGAAAACAACTCATAGAAATCGAGAAAATAAAAAATACTGTAGCATAACAAAACCTGGGGTTTTCTAACCATATTGTAAAGATTTCTGAAGTCATGTAAATATATTTCCAGTGAATGATCAATTTAATATTGTGAATATTAAAAAGGGAGGAAAACCAGACAAGCAGTTTTTGACTTCACATTTTTATTTTCTAAGTTAGAGTAGTTTAATTTTATTTTATTAACTATTAAGAAGAAAATCTCGTCCAGAAATATAGGTCTCAAATGCATTCTGTGGACATTCATATCATGTTAGCCTCTTGTTTTTAAAGAGATTATTTGGAAAAAAAATGTTTTAATTTGTAAAGAGTGATGACTGAATCTCTGGAATAATATTTTACCTCTCCGGTATAGATTTTTTCAGAGATCTTTTTAGATAGTGTTCCCTTCTTCAATATTTGTATTTTGCTTAGTTCTTAAAAATGTTTTTTTTTTAAGTTTAGATACTCCAAATATATATAGGAGAGACTAGCATCCCAAGGTGAGTTATAACTGGATTCCATTGATTTCAGGTCTTGTTCTTACCTCCTACCCACCACATCCATATTTTGGTAAAAACATGTTATCTTCCAAAATATTTATGATTTCCTTCAGAATTTTGATATGACTTAAGTCCCAAATCATCCAAACCGTGGTGCCCAATTTCTTCCAGCTCATGACAAAATATCAGGAATGATTACCATGTCCCACATCCATACAATATGTTTGAAACACTTTTCCCATACACCGCCTTCAACGTGTACCTATACCTCTGTGTAAAAGGAGAGTCTGTTTTGAAGTCACTTGTGGTTTTATTTTCCACATAGTCTTGTTTTTGATAAGTGGATTTTTTGTTTTAATTCTATTTTTGGAACAGCATAAATCACTGACAAGAAAAATTAGAGCAGAGTTACTTTTCACTAGGATTCCATTCATTTCCTTCCATTTCCTGTCTATATTAAGCAGTACAGTTTTAGTTGCTGTCTTTGCAAAGAGCACACACTCCAGGGCTTTAAGCTTCCAGGAATGATTGTATGGAATTGTGTGGGTAACACCCACCTATGAACATGCCTTGGAGGAGATGAAAGAAGACAGGGTTTGCTAGTGGCTATGAAACTGCCCCCAAGGCCAATTTATGTGTGACAATAAAAGGGTGAGCTTGATTCTCACCTGCCAGCCTCCACTAGTCAGAGCAATTTTGACCCCACGGTGAGCATACCAATATCAGGACACTTGAAATGGCTGTCCAATTTCCTAAGCTGGGATGTAGTTGGTGTCTGGTGAATTTTTATAATGTTGGCTCTCCATTGAGAATGTAATACTATCTCATTGTATTCTCATTTCTTTCTCTACCCTTTACTTCCTTTGTTTTCAGTATCCCTGCTTGTAAATGCTCTGGTGGTCCTAATCATTTTGTTATTAACGTTAATTTATGCCAATTGAAAGTGTGCAAACATCAAAGATGAAACCTTTCTTACTTTGAAAACATGATTACCTCAAAAGACACAGCACGACTTAAAGAAAAATTCATTTCCAATTAGAGATAGTTTTCTGCAAGGCTTTCAGCTGGAATATGAGGATGAGAATTTTTCTTACACTCTTTTCCATTCTATTGTGAATTATCATTTTCATTTATATATCTTTATCCCATATATCCCTTTCTTATCATGGATAATATTAAATCATACCCAATCTGATAATCCCTTTTAAAATTTACATTTCTTTCTACCCAATATCCATTTTATGTGACAATGTTACAATAAAGATCTTTTCATCTCCTGAAGAAAATCTCATCATATTCCCCTTGCCCACAGGACATGGTGGGTGAAAATATATCAATAAAAGTGTTTGATGAAGAAATAAATATGTGTGACATGAGAGCCAGGATAACTCCTATGCACAGCCATGGAAAGAGAGGGATTGAGATGTGAAAAGTCTGCTTTTTCTGCTGTTCATTTCTTTATGATTACTGATATAGCAACCCTGAAAATGTTTAATAATGATAGCAGGGAAGAAAGCACTCCTCTCTTAATATATCAAACACCAGAGATTGTACACTTTCAATTAATTTAATATTGGACAAATATGAATCCATAAAACAGATTTCTTTTAATATTGGTAAGATTCCCATAAATCACATGAATATGAGCCATGGATCACAATTCCTTGTTGTATTTCAATGATGCTTGCTGAGTTTTTGAAAATGACTGACAATTAAAGATCCAGATGGAGCTGTGATATATGGGACACCTGCATGTGCTTATGCCTTATATTCTCTCCATTTGGACGTTTGACACTTCGTTTATTTTTTGGTATATTCATATACGAATGCTATTCATCACTAAAAAATAGATAAAGAGAAAGAGGGCCATGTGAGTAATGAAAAAATTTTTGGACTCACCTGGCTCTCTAAACTGATCCTCCTTTGTTTCCCTCACATGTTGGAGACTACGATAACCGGTGCCAAGTTGTGGAGGGGTTGTACTCACAGCCTGATGGATTATGTCCTACTCTTTTCAGAAACATCCCCTTCCCCACAGATATCTAGCAAAAAGGAGAGTTCCTCTTTGAAAGGTGAATCATCCTACAGGTATCTGTTCTGTACTGGTCCATTCTAGCTGTTCTCATAATACTCAGCAGAAATTTTGAAGCTGGGGGCTGTTTGAACATGGAGTTCTTTTGCTTTCTGTTTGTGTCTCTGTGGATTCCACTTATATTTTAAGAATAAGTTTAATTTTGTATAAATTAATTTCTGAAAATGTAGAATATGCCAAAACAGAAGTTATTTGTATATGAAATTTCTGAAAATGTAGAATATGCCAAAACAGAAGTTATTTGTATATGAACCCCAGCATCATGAAATCTCTGCACTTGAGAGCAACTCATACATATTGAGAAATTAAAACATACTGTTGTGTAACAAAACCTGGGGGATTCTAACCATATTGTAAAGATTTCTGAAGTCATGTAAATATATATCCAGTGAATGATCAATTTAAAATTGGGAATATTAAAGAAGGAGGAAAGCATGACAAGCATTTCTTGTCTTCCCATTTTTATTTTCTAAGTTAGAGGAGTTTAATATTATTTTATTAACTATTAAGCAGAAAATCTAGTCCAAAAATATAGGTCTCAACTGCATTCTGCATTCATTGATATCATGGTAGTCTCTTCTTTTTAAAGAGTTTAATTAAAAAAAAAAAAAACGCTTTCATTTCCAAAGAGCGATGATTGTATCTCTGAAAAAAATTTTCTCTTTCTGGTAAAGATTTAATTGAAGACATTATTTGATAGTGATCCCGTCTTTCAAGATTTGTAATTTGCCAAGTTCCTAAAAATGATTTTTTTAAATATATATATATATGAGAGACTGTCATCCCAAGGTGAGTTATATCTGGACTCCATTGATTTCAATTCTTGTTTTCACCTCCAAACCAACACCTTCTTATTTTTGTAAATACATTATTCTGAACAGAAAATGTGATCTTCCAAAATATTTATTAATTCGGTCAGAATTTTGATACCACCTGAACCCAAGACCACGCAATACTGTGGTGATCAATATCTTCCAGCTCATGACAAAATAACAGCAATGGTTACCATGAACCACATTCCATACAATATGTTTGAAACTCCTTTCCCAAATGCCACCTTCAATGTGCATCTATAGCTCTGTGTATATGGAGTGTCCGTTTTCAAGCCACTTAGGTTTTATTTTTCTACATAGTCTTGCATTTGATGAGTGGATTTTTAATTTTACTTCTATTTTTGGACCAGCAGCACAAATCACTAACAGGGAGATTTAGAGCAGAGTTACTTTTCACTAGGATTCCATTCATTTCCCTGCCTTTCCTGTCTCATATTTAGCAGTGCCTATTTAGATACTGTCTTTGCAAAAAGCCCACACTCCATGACTTCAAGCTCCCAGGAATGATTGTTTGGTATTGTAAGGGTAACACCCACCTATGATCATGCCTTTGAGGAGAGCAAATCACAATGCTTGCTAATGGCTATGAAACCACCCCTACAGCCAATTTCTGGGAGGCAGTTGAGAGGGTGAGCATGGTTCCCAAAAACCAGCCTCCACAGTCAGAGCCATTTTGACCCTAGGGTGAAAATATCAATATCATGATCCTTGAAATGATTGTCCAGGTTACTAAGCTGTGATGTAGCTGGTGTCTGGTGAATTTTAATAATGGTGGCTCTTCATTGAGAATGCAATATTTTCTCATTGTATTCTCATTTCTTCCCCTACCCTTTACTTCCTTTGTTTCCAGTAACCCTGTTTGTAAATGCTGTTTTGTCCTAATCATCTTGTAATTAACATTAATTTATGCCAATTGGAAGTGTTCAAATACCAAAGATGAAACCTTTCTTACTTTCAAAACATGATTACCTCAATAGAAACTGCAACTTAAACAAAAATTCATTTCCAGTTAGAAACTGTTTTGTCAAAGATTTTAAGCTGGAATATGGTGATGAGAATTTTGTTACTCAATTTTTCAATTACATAAGACTTTTTATTTTCCTTTATATAACTTTGTCCCCTATATCAATTTCTTATCATGGATTAAATTAAATCGTACTCAATCTGATAATCCCCTTTAAAATTTGATATCTTTCAATCCAATATCCATTTTGTTTGACAATATCACAATAAAGATCTTTTCAACATCTGGCAAAAAGCTTTTCATATTCCCTTTGCTCACAGGACATTGTGGGTGAAAATATATCAATAAAAGGGTTTGATGAAGAAATAAATATTTGTGACATGGAGAGTTGGAATAACACCTATGAACCACCATGGAAAGATAGGGACCGAGATGTGAAAAGTTTCAACTTTGTCTGCTGTTTATTTCTTTATGATTACTGATATAGCAAAACTGAAAATATTTAATAATGATTGTAGAGAAGAAAGCACACCTCGCTGAATATGTCATTCCCCAGAGATTGTACACTTTCAATTAATTCCATATTGGACAATTATGTATCCATAAAACAGATTTCTTTTAATATTGGGAGTATCCCAGTAAATCACACGAAAGTGAGCCATTGGATCACAATTCCTTGCTGTATTTCAATGATGCTCTTGCTGAGTTTTTGAAAATGGCTGACAATTAAAGATCCAGAAGGAGCTCTGACATATGGGACCCCTGCATGTGCTTTTGCCTTATATTTTCTCCATCTGCACCTTTTGTACTTCATTTATCTTAAAGTATATTCATGAATGAATTCTATCCATCAAAATATATAAATTAAGAGAAAGAGGGCCATGCGAGTAAAGAAAAATTTTGGATTCACCTGGCTCTCTAAACTGTTCCTTCTTCATATCCCTTCAATATAGGAGACTATGATCACAGGTGCCTAGGAATGGGGGTGGTGGTACAATCTTCCTGATTGTGTGACAATGTGACACAAAGATCTTTACAACATTTGACAAAAAGCTCTTCATATTCCCCTTTTCCAGAGAACATATTGGGTGAAAATATAGCAATAAAAGTGTTTGATGAAGAAATAAATATTTGTGACAAGAAGAGCCAGAATTACACCTATACCCAGCCATGGAAAGAGAGGGATTGAGAGGAGAAAAGTTTCTACTTAATCTGCTGTTTATTTCTTTATGATTACAGATATAGCAACACTGAAAATGTTTAATAATGATAGCAGACAAGAAAGACATCTCTCTGAATGTATCAAAACCCAGAGAGTGTACACTTTCAACTTATTTCATATTGGACAAATATTTATCCATAAAATAGATTTCTTTTAATATTGGGAGTATCCCAGTAAATCACATGAAAGTGAGTCATGGATCACAATTCCTTGCTGTATTTCAATGATGCTCTTGCCGAATTTTTGAAAATGACTGACAATTAAAATCCAGATGGAGCTATGATATATGGGAGCCCTTCATGAGGTTATGCCTTGTATTTTCTCCATTTGCACTTTTTTATTTCATCTATTTTTCAGTATATTCATGTATGAATGCTACCCATCAAAAAAATAAATTAATAGAAATTAGGCTATGTGAGTAAAGAAAAAGTTTTGGATTCACTTGGCTCTCTTAACTGTTCCTTCTTCATATCCCTTCCATGTGGGAGACTATAATCACAGGTGCTTAGGATGGAAGGGTGGCACCATCTGCCTGATGGATTATGTCCTTCAATTTTAAGAACAATTACTCACCCCTGAGATCTAGTGAAAAGATGATTTGCTCTTTGAAAGGTGATTCATCCTACAAGTGTGTTTTCTCTCCTGGTTATTTCTCATAGTTCTCCCAAGCCCCAGGAGAAATTTTCAAGTTGGGGACTGTTGGTACACGGAGTTTCCTTGCCTTCTGTTTGTGTCTCTGTGGATTCCACTTATATTTTAAGAATAAGTTTGATTTTCTATAAATTAATTTCTGAAAATTTTGAATGTGCAATAGCAGCAGTTATTTCTATTTGAACAACAGCATTATGATCTCCCTGCCTTCGAGAACAAATCATAGATATGGAGAAATTAAAAAATACTGTCGGGTGAAAAAATCTGGGGGATTCTAATGATATTGTAAAGATTTCTGAAGTCTTGTAAATATATATCCAGTGAATGATCAATTTAATATTGGGAATATTAAAAAGGGAGGAAATTCTGACAAGCAGTTTTTGACTTCACATTTTTATTTTCTAAGTTAGAGTAGTTCAATATTATTTTATTAATTGTTAAGAAGAAAATCAGGTCCAGAAATATAGGTCCCAACTGCATTCTGTGAATATTTATTTCATGGTAGCCCTCTGTTTTTACAGAATTGAAATGTAAAAAAAAAAATGCTTTCATTTCAAAAGAGTGATGACTGTATCCATGTAATAATTTTTTCTTCTCCAGTAAAGATTTATTCAGAGATCTTTTTACATAGTGATCCTATCTTCAATATTTGTATTTTGCCTAGTTCTTAAAAATGATTTTTTTTTATTTTAGATACTCCAAATGTATATATGAGAGGTTATCATCTCAAGGTGAGTTATATATGGATTCCATTGATTTCAAGTCTTGTTTTTACCTCCTACCCACCACCTCCATATTTTTGTAAAAACATTTTTATGAACAGAAAATGTTATCTTCCAAAATATTTATGCCTTCTGTCAGAATTTCGATATGACCTAAGTCCCAAATCATGCAAACCAATTGTGCCCAATTTCTTCTAGATCATGAAAAAATGTCAGAAATGGTTACCATGAGACACGTCCATACATTCGAAACACGTTTCCCATAGGCCATTTTCAAGGTGTATCTCTACCTTTCTGTATAAGGAGTGTCGGTTTTTAAGTCACTTATGGTTTTATTTTCCACATAGTCTTGCTTTTGATGTGTGACTTTTGTGTTTTAATTCTATTTTTGGAACAACAGCACAAATCACTGACAAGGAAAATTAGAGCAGAGTTAATTTTCACTAGAATTCCATTCTTTTCCTTCCCTTTACTGCCTATGATTAGCAGTGTCTTTTTAGATGAAGTCTTTGCAAAGAGCCCACACACCATGGCTTCAAGCTCCCAAGAATGATTCATTGGAATTGTGTAGGTAACACCCACCTAATGTCTGCCTTGGAGGAGAGGAAAGAAGACAGAGTTTCCTAGTGGCTATGAAACCTCCTCCATGGCCATTTCACAGGGAGGCAATGAGAGGGTGAGCTTGATTCTCACCAGCCAACCTCGCTTGTCAGAGCTGTATTGACCTCAAGGACAAAATATCATTATCAGAACCCTTGAAATGGCTGTCCAATTTACTAAGCTGCAATGTTGTTGATGCCTGGTGAATTTTTATAATGTTGGCTCTTCATTGAGAATGCAATACTTTCTCATTGTATTCTCATTTCTTCCTCTACCATTTATTTCCCTTGTTTTCAGGATCCCTGTGGTAAAGGCTCTGGTGGTCCTAGTCATCTTGTTAATAAAGTTACTTAATGTTATTGGAAGTGGGAAAATACGAAAGATGAAACCTTTCTTACTTTGAAAGCATGATTTCCTCAGTAGACACTGCACTACTTGAACAAAATTCATTTCCAATTCGAGATAGTTTTGTCCAAGAGTTTCAGCTGGAATGTGAGGATGAGAATTTTTTACACTATTTTTCCATTATATTAGACTTTTTATTTTCCTTTATATATCTTTATCCCATATATCCCTTTCTTATCATGGATAATATTAAATCGTACCAAATCTGATAATCCCTTTAAAATTTACCTTTCTTTCAATCCAATCTCCATTTTATGTGACAATGTTACATTAAAGATCTTTTCAACACCTGATAAAAAGCTCTTCATATTCCCCTTGTCCACGGGACATGGTGGGTGAAAATATATCAATAAAAGTGTTTGATGAAGAAGTAAATATTTGTCACATGGAGAGCCAGAATAACACCTATGCACAGCCATGGAAAGAGTGGGATAGGGGGGTGAAAAGTTTCTACTGAATCAGCTGTTTATTTCTTTATGATTACCAATATAGAAACACCAAAAATGTTTAATAATGATGGCAGAGAAGAAAGCACACCTCTCTTAATATATCAAACACCAGAGATTGTATGCTTTCAATTAATTTCATATTGGACGAATATGTATCCATAAAACAGATTTCTCTTAATATTGGGATTATCCCAGTAAATCACAAAAAAATGAGCCATGGTTCACAATTCCTTGTTGTATTTCAATGATGCTCTTGCCGAGTTTTTGAAAATGACTGACAATTAAAGATCCAGACAGAGCTGTGGTATATGGGAACTCTGCATGTGGTTATGCCTAATATTTTCATCGTCGGCAACATTTGTACTTCATTTGTTTTTCAGGATATTCATGTATGTATGCTATTCATCAAAAAAGAAATAAATTAAGAGAAAGAAGGCCATGTGAGTAAAGAAAAAGTTTTGGATTGACCTGGTTTCCTAAACTCTTCCCCTTTGTTTCACTCCCATGTTGGAGACTGTGATCACCCGTGCCCAGAGATGGAGTTGTGGTACACTGTGCCTGATGGATTATGTCCTTCAATTTTAAGAACCATCCCCCACCCCTGATATCTAGTGAAAAGATGAGTTGCTCTTTGAAAAGTGATTCATCCTACAAATGTGTTTTCTCTCCTGGTTTGTTCTAGCAGTTCTCTCAAGACTCAGGAGAAGTTTTCTAGTTGGGGGTGATTGGTACATTGAGATATTTTGCCTTCTGTTTGTGTCTATGTGGATTCCACTTATATTGTAAGAATAAGTTTCATTTTGTATAAATTAATTTCTAAAAATTTAAACTATGCAATAGCAGCAGTTATTTCTATTTGAACACCAGCATTATGATCTCCCTGCACACAAGAACAACACTTAGATATCAACAAATTAAAAATTATGTTTGTTAACAAAATCTTGGGGATTCTATCCATATTGTAATGATTTCTGGAGTCATGTAAATATAATTCCAGTGAATGATCAATTAATATTGGGAATATTAAAAAGGGAGGAAAGACTGACAAGCAGTTGTTGACTTCACATTTTTATTTTCTAAGTTAGAGTAGTTTAATATTATTCTATTAACTATTAAGAAGAAAATCTATTCCACAATCATAGGTCCCAACTGCTTTCTGAGTCCATTTATATCATGGTAGCCTCTTGTTTTTAAAGAGTTTAATTAAAAAAAAAATGATTTCATTTCCAAAAAGCGAAGACTGCATCTCTGGAATAATTTTTTTCTCTCTCTGGTAAAGATTTATTCAAAGATATTATTAGATAGTGGTCCCTTCTTTCAAGATTTGTATATTGCCTCATCCTTAAAAAATGATTTTTTTAAATGTTAGATACTCCAAATATATATATGAGAAACTATCATCCCATGGTGAGTTATATCTGGGTTCCATTGATTTCAAGTCTTGTTTTCACCTCCAACCCACCACATTCTTATTTTTGTAAATATATTATTTTGGACAGAAAATGTGATCTTCCAAAATATTTATGCATTTGGTCAGAATTTTGACACCACCTAAGTCCAAAATCATGCAAAACCGTGGTGCCTAATTTCATCCAGCTCATGACAAAATATCAGCAATGGCTACCAAGTGCGACATTCCAGTCAATATGTTCAAAACTCGATTCCCATAGGCCTCCTTCATCGTGTATCTATAGCTCTGTGTATATGAAGTGTCTGTTTTGATGTCACTTATGGTTTTATTTTTCTACATATTCTTGCATTTGATGAGTGGATTTTTTGTTTTACTTCTATTTTTGGACCAGCAGCACAAATCCTTGACAAGGAGCATCAGAGCACAGTTACTGTTCACTAGGATTCCATTCATTTCCTTTCCTTTCCGTCTATATTTAGCCGTGCATTTTTACAGGCTTTCTTTGAAAATGTCCACACTCCTCGGCTTCAAGCTCCCAGAAATGATTGTTTAGAATTTTGTGGGTAACACCCACCTATGTTCATGCCTTTGAAGAGAGGAAAGAAGACAGGGTTTGCTAGTGGCTCTTAAAGCAGCCCCTCAGCCAATTCACTGGGTGGTAGTTGAGAGGGTGAGCCTTGTTCTCAATAGCCAGCCTCCACAGTCAGAGCCATTTTGACCCCAGGGTGAAAATATCAATATAATGATCCTTGAAATGGTTGTCCAATTTGCTAAGCTGGGATGTAGCTGGTGTCTGGTGAATTTAAATAATGTTGTCTCTTCATTGAGAATGCAGTACTTTCTCATTGTGTTCTCATTTCTTCCTCTACCCTTTACTTTCTTTGTTTTCATTATCCCTGTTTGTAAATGCTGTGGTGGTCCTATTCATTTTCTTATTAAGGTTAATTAATGCTTTTGGAAGTGTACAAATTCCAAAGACGAAATCTTTCTTACTTTGAAAACATGATTACCTCAATAGACACTGTATGACTTAAACAAATATTCATTTCCAGTTAAAGAATCTTCTGTCCAAGAATTTCAACTGGAATGTGATGATGAGAAATTTGTTACTCTATTTTTCCATTTTATTAGACTTTTTATTTTCATTTATATATCTATGTCCCATATGTCTGTTTCTTATCATAGATTATATTAAATTGTACACAATCTAATAATCCCTTTTAAAATTTAACTTTCATTTAATCCAATATCCATTTTATGTGACAATGTGACATAAAGATCTTTTCAACATTTGACAAAAATCTCTTAATATACCTCTTTTCCACAGAACATATTGGGTGAAAATATAGCAATAAAAGTGTTTGATGAAGAAATAAATATTTGTGACATGGAGGGCCAGAATAACACCTATGCACAGCCATGGAAAGAGAGGGATTGAGATGTGAAAAGTTTCTACTTAATCTGCTGTGTATTTCTTTATGATTACTGAAATAGCAACACTAAAAATGTTTAATAATGATAGCAGAGAAGAAAGCCCATCTCTCTGAATATATCAATCACCAGTGATTGTACACTTTCATTTGATTTCATATTTGACAAATATGTATCCATAAAACAGATTTCTTTTAATATTGGGAGTATCCCAGTAAATCACATGAATGTGAGCCATGGATTACAGTTCCTTGTTATATTTCAATGATGCCCTTGCAGGGTTTTTGAAAATGACTGACATATAAAAATCCATATGGAGCTCTGATATATTGGACCCCTGCATGTGTTTATGCCATATATTTTCTCAGTTTGCACCTTTTGTACCTCATTTATTTTTCAGTATATTCAGGTATGAAGGCTATCCATCAAAAAATAAGTAAATTAAGAGAAAGTGGGCCATGTGATTGAAGAAAAAGTTTTGGATTCAACTGGCTGTCTAAAGTGTTCCTCCTTCGTATCCCTTCCATGTTGGAAACTATGATCACATGTGCTAGGAATGGAGGGGTGGTACACTCTGCCTGATAGACTATGTCTTTCAATTTTAAGAACCATCACCACCCCGTGGTATCTTGTGGAAAGATGAGTTGCTATTTGAAAGGTGATTCATCCTTCAAGTGTATTTTCTCTCCTGGTTAGTACTAGCTGTTCTCCCAAGCCCCAAGAGACGTTTTCAAGGTAGGGACTGTTGGTGCATGGAGTTCTTTTGCCTTCTGTTTGTGTCTCTGTGGATTCCACTTATATTCTAATAATAAGTTTGATTTTGTATAAATTAATTTCTAAAAATTAGGATATGCAATAGCAGCAGTTATTTCTATTTGAACACCAGCATTATGATCTCCCTGCACTCGAGAACAATTCATACTTATCGAGAAAATAAAAAATACTGTCATTTAACAAAATATGGTGGATTCTAACCATAGTGTAAAGATTTCTGCAGAAATGTAGATATATATCCAATGAATGATCAGTTTAAAACTGGGAATAATAAAAGGGTAGAAAGCCTGACAAGCAGTTGTTGACTTCATATTTTTATTTTCTAAGTTAGATTAGTTTAATAATATTTTATTGATTATTAAGAAAATCAAGTCCAGAAATATTGGTCCCAACTATATTCTTCGAACATACCAATATCATGACCCTGTAATTGGCTGTCCAATTTACTATCTGGGATGTAGTTGGTGTCTGGTGAATTTTTATAATGTTGGCTCTTCATTGAGTATGCAATACTATCTCATTATATTCTCATTTTTTCTCTACCTTTTACTTCCTTTCTCTTCAGGATCCCAATTTGTAAATGCTGTGGTGATCCTAGTCATCTTGTTATTAACGTTAATTTGTGCCAATTGGAGGTGTGCAAAAATGAAAGATGAAACCCTTCTTACTTTGAAAGCATGATTACTTCAATAGACACAGCACGACTTGAAAATTCATTTCCAATATGAGGATGAGAATTGATTTACACTATTTTTCATTTTATTTGAATTTTTATTTTCCTTTATTTATCATTATCCCATATATCCCTTTATTATCATGGATGATATTAAATTATACCCAATCTGATAATCCCTTTAAAAATTACCTTTCTTCGATCCAATATCCATTTTATGTCACAGTGTTACAATAAAGATGTTTTCAACAGCTGATAAAAAGCTCTTCATGTTCCCCCTGCACACAGGACATGGTGGGTGAAAATATACCAATAAAAGTGGTTTATCAAGAAGCAAATATTTGTGACATGGAGAGCCAGAAAAACACATATGCACATCTATGGAAAGAGAGGGATCAAGAAGTGAAAACTTTCTACTTAATCTGTTGATTATTTCTTTATGATTACTGTTATAGCAATACCCCTTTCTTATCATGGATTATATTAAATCATTCCAAATTTGATTATCCCTTTTAAAATTTACCTTTCTTTCAATCCAATATCCATTTTATGTGACAATGTGATAATAAAGATCATTTCAACACCTGATAAAAAGCTCTTCATCTTCCCCTTGCCCACAGGACATGGTGGGTGAAAATATATCAACAAAAGTATTTGATGAAGAAGTATATATTTGTGACATGGAGGGACAGAATAATACCTATGTATTCCCATGGACAGAGAAGGATCACGAAGCTAAAATTTCTACCTAATCAGCTGTTTATTTCTTTATGATTACTGATAAGGGAACACAGAAAATGGTTAATAATGATAGCAGAGATGTAAGCACAACTCTCTGAATATATCAAACACCAGAGATTCTACACTTTCAATTAATTTCATATTGGGCAAATATGTATCCATAAAACAGATATCTTTTAATATTGTGAGGATCCCGGTAAATCACATGAAAGTGCACCATGGATCACAATTCCTTGTTGTATTTCAATGATGCTTTTGCCGAGTTTTTGAAAATAACTGAAAATTAAAGATCCAGATGGAGCTGTGATATAGGGGACTCCTGCATGTGGATAAGCCTTGTATTTTCTCCATTTGCAACTTTTGTACTTCATTTATTTTTGGTATATTCATGTATGAATGCTATCCATCAAAATATATATATAAATTAAGAGAAAGAGGGCCATGTCAGTAAGAAAACATATTGGAGTCACCTGGTTCCCTAAACTCTTCTTCTTTGTTTTCCTCCCATGTTGAAGACTATGATCACCTGTGCCCAGGAGTGAAGGGGTGGTACACTGTGCCTGACGGATTATGTCTTTCAATTTTAAGAACCATCACCCACCTCCTGATATCTAGTAAAAAGATGAGTTGCTCTTTGAAAGGTGATTCATCTGACAAGTGTGTTTTCTCTCCTGGTTAGACCTAAGAGTTCTTCCAAGCCTGAGGAGCAGCCTTCAAGTTGGGGGCTGTTGGTACACAGAATCCTTTTGCCTTCTGTTTTCCTCTCTGTGTATTCCACAGAATAAGTTTAAGTTTGAGAATAAGTTTTATTTTGTATAAATTAATTTCTAAAAATTTGGAAAATTCAATAGCAGCAATTGTTTCCATTTGAACACCAGCATTATGATATCCCTGCCTTCGAGAACAATTCATAGATATCGAGAAAACAAAAATACTGTCAGGTAACAAAACCTGGGGTATTCTAACCGTATTGTAAAGATTTCTGAATTCATGTAAATATATTTGCAGTGAATGATCAGTTTAATATTGTGAATATTAAAAGGGGAGAAAAGTGTGACAAGCAGTAAGTGACTCCACATTTTTATTTTCTAAGTTAGAGTAGTTTAATATTATTTTATTAACTATTAAGAAAGAAATCTAGTCCTGAAATATAGGTCCCATTGCATTCTGTGTACATTCATATTGTTTTTAAAGAGTTTAATTGAAAAAAAATAAAAGATTTCATTTCTAAAGAGTGATAACTATATCTCTGAAATAATATTTTATTTCTCTGTAAAAGATTTTTTGAAGATATTATTAGATAGTGATCCATTCTTGCAAGATTTGTATATTTCCTAGTTCTTAAAAATGATTTACTTAAATTTAAATGCTCCAAATATATATATATATGAGAGACTACCATCCCATTGTGAGTTATATCTGAATTTCATTGATTTTAAGTCTTGTTTTCACCTCCAACCCACCACATGCTTATTTTTGTAAATACATTATTCTAAACAGAAATTGGGAACTTCCAAAATATTTATGAATTTGGCCAGAATTTTGATACCACCTATGTCCAAAATCACGCAAAACCATGGTGCCCAATTTCTTCCAGCTCAGGACAAAACATCAGGAATGGTTACCATGAGCCACGTCCCATACATTACATTCGAAACACATTTCCCAAATGCCGTCTTCAACGTTTATGTGTAGTTCTGTGTATATGGAGTATCTGTTTTGAAGTCACTTATGATTTTTTATTTCCACATATTCTTGTATTTGATGAGTGGATTTTTTTTTTACTTCTATTTTTGGGTCAGCAACACAAATCACTGACAAGGAGAATTAGGGCAGAGTTACTTTTCACTAGGATACCGTGCATTTCCTTCCCTTTCCTGTCTATATTTAGTAGTATATTTTTAGATGCTGTGTTTTCAAAGAGCCCACACTCCACGTATTCAAGCTCCCAGGAATGAGTCTTTGGAATTGTGTGGGTAAGCCTCACTGATGGTCATGCCTTGGAAGAGAGGAAAGAAGACAGGGTTTGATAGTGGCTATGAAACTGCCTCCATGGCCATTTCACAGAGAGACAATGAGAGGGTGAGCTTGATTCTCACCTGCCAGCATGCACTAGTCAGAGCCATTTTGAACCCAAGGAGAAATTATCAATATCAGGACCCTTGAAATGGCTGTCCAATTTACTAAGCAGGGATGTAGTTTGTGTCTGATGAATTTTTGTAATGTTGGCTCTTCTTTGAGAATGCAATACTATCTCGTTGTATTATCATTTCTTTCTCTACCTTTTACTTCATTTCTTTTCAGGATCCCAATTTGTGAATGCTGTTGTGGTTCTAGTCATCTTGTTATTAACGTTAAGTTATGCCAATTGGAAGTGTGAAAAAATGAAAGATGAAACCTTCTTCCTTTGAAAGCATGATTACCTCATTAAACACGGCACGACTTAAAGAAAAATTCATTTCCAATTACAGACAGTTTTGTCCAAGAGTTTCAGCTGGAATATGAGGATGAGTATTGATTTACACTATTTTTCCATTATATTTGAATTTTTATTTTCCTTTATATATCTTTATCCCATATATCGCTTTCTTATCATGGATGATATTAAATCATACCCAATCTGATAATCCCTTTAAAATTTACCTTTATTTCAATCCAATCTCCATTTTATGAGACAATGTTACAATAAAGATATTTTAAACACCTGATTAAAAGCTCTTCATATTCCCCTTGCCCACTGGACATGGTGGGTGAAAATATATCAATAAATGTGGTTGATGAAGAAGTAAACATTTGTGACATGGAGGGCCAGAATAACACATATGCAGACCATGGAAAGAGAGGGATCAAGAGGTGAAAATTTTCTACTTAATCTGTTGTTTATTTCTTTATGATTACCGGTATTGTAACACTGAAAATGTTTAAAAATGATATCCGAGAAGAAAACACACCTCTCTGAATATATCAAGCACCAGATATTGTACACTATCAATTAATTTCCTATAAGACAAACATGTATCCATAAAACAGATTTCTTTTAACATTGGGAAGATGCCAGTAAATCACATGAAAGTGAGCCATGGATCACAATTCCTTGTCATATTTCAATGATGCCCTGGCTGAGTTTCTGAAAATGACTGACAATTAAAGATCCAGATGGAGCTGTGATATATGGGACACGTGAATGTTGATATGCCTTGTATTTTGTCCATTTGCACGTTTTGTACTTCATTTATTTTTCAGTATATTCATGTATGAATGCTATCCATCAAAAATATATAAATTAAGGGAAAGTGGTCCATGTGATTAAAGAAAAATTGTTTGATTCATATGGCTCCTAAACACTTCCTCCTTTGTTTCCCTCCAATGTTGGAGACTATGATCACCTGTGCTAAAATGTGGAGGGGTAGTACACTCTGCCTGATGGATTATGTCCTTCAATTTTTAGAACCACCCCCCACCCACTAATACCTAAGAAAAGATGAGTTGCTTTTTGAATAGTGATTCATTCTAAAAGTGTGTTTTCTCTCCTGGTTAGTTCTAACAATTATCCCAATCCTCAGGAGAAGTTTTCAAGTTGGGGGCTGTTGGTACACTGAGATCTCTTGCCTTCTGTTTGTGTCTCTGTGGATTCCACTTATATTGTGAAAATAAGTTTGATTGTGTATAAATTGATTTCTAAAAATTTATAATATGCAATAGCAGCAGTTATTTTTTATTTGAACACCAGCATTATGATTTCCCTGTACTCAAAAAAAAAAAAACAAAACTCATAGATATCGAGAAAATAAAAAATACTGTTGGGTAACAAAACCTGGGGGATTCTAACCATATTGTAAAGATTTTTGAAGTCCTGTAAATATAATTCCTGTGAATGATCAATTTAATATTGGGAATATTAAAAATGGAGGAAAGCCTGACAAGCAGTTGTTGACTTCATATTTTTATTTTCTAATTTTGAGTATTTTAATATTATTTTATTGAATATTAAGAAGAAAATCTGGTCCAGAAATATAGGTCCCAAGTGCATTCTGGATTCATGCATATAATGGTAGCCTCTTGATTTTAAAGAGTTTATTTTTGTTAAAAAATTGCTTTCATTTCCAAAAAACTATGACCGTATCTCTGGAATAATTTTTTCTCTCTCTGGTAAAGATTTATTCGAAGATATTATTAGATAGTGATCCCTTCTTTCAATATTTGTATATTGCCATGTTCTTAAAAATGATTTTTTTAAAATTTTTATACTCCAAATATATATATATATGAGAGACTATCATCCCAAGGTGAGTTATATCTGGATTCTATTGATTTCAAGTCTTATTTTTACCTCCAACCGACCACATTCTTAATTTTGTCAATACATTTTTCTGAACAGAAAATATGACCTTCCAAAGTATTTATGAATTCGGACAGAATTTTGATACCACCTAGGTCCAAATGCATGTGAAACTGTGGGGCACAATTTCTTCCAGCTCATGACAAAACATTACGAATTGTTATCATGAGCAACGTTCCATAAAATATTTTCAAAACACGTTTCCCAAACGCCGGCCTCAATGTGTATCTATAGCTCTGTGTATATGGAGTGTCTATTTTGAAGTCACTTATGGTTTCATTTTTCCACATAGTCTTGCATTTGTTAAGTGGATTTTTTATTTTACTTCTAAATTTGGCCCAGTAGCACAAATCACTGACAAAGAGAACTAGAGCAGAGTTATTTTGCTATAGGATTCCATTCATTTCCTTTCCTTTCCTGTCTACATTTAGCTGTGCATTTTTACATGCTCTCTTTGAAAAAAGACCACACTCCACTGCTTCAAGCTCCCAGTTATGATTGTTTGGAATTGTGAGGGTAACACTCACCCATGATCATGCCTTGGAGGAGATGAAAGAAGACAGGGCTTGCTAGTGGCTTTGAAACCACCGCCACAGCCAATTTCTAGGCAGCAGTTGAGAGGGTGAGCATGGTTCTCAATAGCCAGCCTCCACAGTCAGACCCATTTTGACACCAGGGTGAAAATATCAATATCATGGTACTTGAAATGGTTGTCCAATTTACTAAGCTGGGATATAGCTGGTGTCTGGTGAATTTTAATAATGTTGGCTCTTCATTGAGAATACAGTACTTTCTCATTTCTTCCTCTAACCTTTACTTCCTTTGTTTTCAGGTTCCCTGTTTGTAAATTCTATGGTTTTCCTAGTCATCTTGTTATTAACGTTAATTTATGCCAATTGGAAGTGTAAAAATACCAAAGATGAAAACTTTCTTACTTTGAAAGCATGATTATCTCAATAGACACTGCACTACTTAAACAAAAATTCATTTCCAGTTATAAACTGTTTCATCCAAGAGTTGCAGCTGGAATATGATGATGAGAATTTTGTTACTCTATTTTTCCATTATAGTAGACTTTTTATTTTCCTTTATATATCTTCAACACATATATCTATTTCTTATTATGGATTATATTGAATCGTACCCAATCTGATAATCCCTTTTAAAACTTACCTTTCTTTCATTCCAATATCCATTTTATGTGACAATGTTACCATAAATATCCTTTCAACACCTGAAAAGAGCTCTTCATATTCCCCTTGCCCACAGGACATGGAGGGTGAAAATATATCAATAAAAGTGTTTAATGATAAAATAAATATTTATGACATAGAGAACCAGAATAACACCAATGCACAGCCATGGAAAGAGAGGGATCGAGAGGAGAAAAGTTTCTACTTACTCTGCTGTTTATTTCTTTATGATTACTGATATAGGAACATTGAAAATATATAATTATGGTAGCAGAGAAGAAAGCAAACCTCTCTGGATATATAAAACACCAGAGATTGTACACTTTCAACTAATTTGATATTGATCCAATATGTTTCCATAAAACAGATTTCTTTTAATACTGGGAGGATCCCAGTAAATGCACACCAAAGTGAGCCATGGGTAACAATTCCTTTTTGTATTTCAATGATGCTCTTCCTGAGTTTGTGAAAATGCCTGAAAATTTGAGATCTAGATTGTGCTCTGATATATAGGAACCCTGCATGTGGTTATGCCTTGTATTTTCTCCATTTGTACGTTTGGTACTTCGTTTATTTTTCAGCATATTCATGTATGAATGCTATGTATCACTAAAAAATAAATTAAGAGATTAGGGCCATGTGAGTAAAGAAAAAGTTTTGGAATCCATTGGCTCTCTAACTGATCCTCCTTTGTTTCCCTCCCATGTTGGAGACTGTGATTACCTGTGCCAAGGGGTGGTGGGGTGCTACACTCTACCTGATGGATTATGTCCTTCAATTTCATGACCATCTCCTTTCCGCAGATATCTAGTGAAAATGATAGTTGCTCTTTGAAAGATGATTCATCCTACAAGTGTCTATTATGTCCTGGTCTGTTTTAGCAGTTCCTATAATCCTAAGGAGAAGTTTTCAAGTTGGGGGCTCTTTGTACATGGAGTTCCTTTGTTTTGTGTTTGTGTCTCTGTGGATTCCACTTATATTGTAAGAATAAGTTTGATTTTGTATAAACTAATTTCTAAAAATTTAGAATACTCAAAATCACCAGATATTTCTGTATGAACATGAGCATCATGATCAATCTGGACTCAAGAACAATTCATACATATCAAGAAAATAAATAATACTGTCGTGTAACAAAACCTGAGGGATTCTAACCATATTGTAAAGATTTCTGAAGTCATGTAAATATATATCCAATGAATGATTAATTAAAAATTGGCAATATTAAAAAGGAAGGAAAACCTGGCATGAATTTTTTGTCTTCCAATTTTTATTTTCTAAGTTAGAGTAGTTTAATATTATTTTATTAACTATTAAGCAGAAAATCTAGTCCAGAAATATATGTCCCAACTGCATTCTGTTTTCATGTACACCATGGAATCCTCTTGTTTTTAAAGAGTTTAATTTTTTTTAAAAAGCTTTCATTTCCAAAGAGCAATGACTGTATCTCTGGAATAATTTTTTCTCTCTCTGGTAAAGATTTATTTGAAGGTATTAATAGATAGCGATCCCTTCTTTCAAGATTTGTATTTTGCCTAGTTCTTAAAAATGATTTTTTCAAATTTTAGATACTCCAAATATATATATGAGAGTCTATCATCCCAAGGTGAGTTATATCTGAATTCCATTGTTTTCAAGACTTTTTCTCTCTTCCAAACCCACCACATTCTTATTTTTGGAAATACATTATTCTGAACAGAAAATGTGATCTTCCAAAATATTTACACATTCAGTCAGAATATTGATACCACCTGAGTCCAAAATCATGCAAAACAATGGTGCCCAATTTCTTCCAGCTCATGTTAAAATATCAGGAATGGTTACCCTGAGCCATGTTCCATACAATATGTTCAAAACACGTTTCCCAAATGGCGCCTTCAATGTGTATGTGTACCTCGGTGTATAAGGAGTGTCTGTTTTGAAGTCACTTGCGGTTTTATTTTCCACATAGTCTTGCTTTTGACGTGTGAATTTTTTGTTTTAATTCTATTTTTGGAACAACAGTACAAATCATTGACAAGGAAAATTAGAGCAGAGATTCTTTTCACTAGGTTTCCATTCATTTCCTTCCCTTTCCTGCCTATGGTTAGCAGTGTCTTTTTAGATGACGTCTTTATATAGAGACACACTCCACGGCTTCAAGCTCCCAGGAATGATTCTTTGGAATCGTGAGGATAACACTCACCTATGGTCATGCTTTGGAGGAGAGGAAAGAAAACAGGTTTTGCTAGAGGCTATGAAACCTCCTCCATGGCCATTTCACTGGGAGGCAATGAGTGAGTGAGCTTGATTCTCACCTGCCAGCCTCCACTAGTCAGAGCTATTTTGACTCCAAGGACAAAATATCAATATCAGGACCCTTGAAATTGTTGTCCAATTTACTAAGCTGGGATGTTGTTGGTGCCTGGTGAATTTTTAAAATGTTGGCTCTTCTTTAAGAATGCAATACTATCTCATTGTATTCTCATTTCTTTCTCTACCATTTACATCCTTTCTTATAAGGATCCCAGTTTGTAAATGTTGTGGTGGTCCTAGTCATCTTGTTATTAACGTTAATTTATGCCAATTGGAAGTGTGCAAATATGAAAGAAGAAACCTTTCTTATTTTGAAATCATGATTACCTCAATAGACACGGCACGACTTAAACAAAAATTCCTTTCCAATTTGAGACCGTTTTGTCCAAGAGTTTCAGCTGGAACATGAGAATGAGAATTTTTTTACACTATCTTTACATTGTATTTGAATTTTTATTTTCCTTTATATATCTTTATCCCATATATCCCTATCTTATCATGGATAATATTAAATCATAC
>JAKSZT010001078.1:1130049-1344492 GCA_026826555.1 Tolypeutes matacus | reverse complement strand
AGCAGAGGGCGCGACAGGGCGTGAGGGTTGGTCTTCAAAGGAAATTAAGCTAACCGGTGACTCCGGGCGCGAACCAGCCTGCGAACTGGCTTGCAAAGTGGCAGAGGCTTTTCCCCCGCAAGTTGAGGAGGGGCGGGAGTTAGATTGCAACACATTTTCACCCTCTGCAAGGAGTTGCTTAACATCTGGGGGTGGTGGAGATGCACCGATCATGTCCTGAATCATTCGCCAATAACTAAAGGTGGTGACAGGAACACGCTCGGGTCCAAAAACTTTATAGTAATCATTTAAACAATCACCTACTCTGTTCCAACATCGACTATCTATTGTGCCCTCTTCGGGAAACCATGGACAGGTTTTGAGTACAAATTTGAAAAATTCCACTAAACTTTTCTTTTTAACTTTAATTCCCCGTGTCTTGAGTGCCTCTTTTACCTGGCTAATAAACAGTGAATGTGAAGATTCTGCTTGTCCCATGATTAAAGAATGAAGTGAAACAAAGAGTTCCACTTACCCGCCTGGAGACTGGAACCACGCCCGGGACCAGACTGAAGAAGCGGCGGGTTGGTGCAGCACTTTCTCTCTTCCGCCGCTGGGAGCCTTTCGTCGGCTGAGGTGCTGGAGAGCGCTCTCCCTCTGTGGTGAAGTGGCGTTCTTTTCTAGATCACAGGGAATCGTCGGGCCCCACGTTGGGCGCCAGTTGTCCCGGCCCGCAGGACATCAACGAGGACCCAAAACCTGCCGAGAAAGAATGGTAGGACAAGAGACGCAAAGAATGACAGCAAGACAGTATTCTGATCAAGCTGCAAATTTTATTTGAGGGAGCAGGGCTTATATGCTGTTTGGAGAGAGGAAGTGAGTCGGGGTCGGGTGGCGCTCTGGGATTGGAGGGTGTTATCGCTGGAGTAGTGGGCAGATCTTACTTTCGCGCCTGCGTACTTGTTGTATTTCAATGATGTTCTTGCCGAGTTTTTGAAAATGACTCACAATTAAAAATCCAGATGGTGCTGTGATATATGGGACCCCTGCATGTGACTATGCCTTGTATTTTCTCCATTTGCACCTTCTGTACTTCACTTATTTTTTGGTATATTCATGTATGAAAGCTATCCTTCAAAAAAAATAATAACAAATTAAGAGAAAGAGGGCCATGTGAGTAAAGAAAAACTTTTGGATTCACCTGGCTCCCTAAACTCTTTCTCCTACATTTCCCTCCAATGTTTGAGACTATGACTACCTGTGCCAAATGGTGGAGGGGTGATAAACAATGCCGGACTTATTATGTGCTTCAATTTTAAGAACCATCCCCCTCTTTGCAGATATCTAGTGAAAAGGAGAGTTGCTCTTTGAAAGGTAATACATCCTACATGTATGTTTTCTCTCCTGATTAGTTCTAGCTGTTCTCACAAGCCTCAGGAGAAGTTTTCAATATGGGGGCGTTTGGTACACGGAGATCTTTTGCCTTCTGTTTGTGTCTTGGTGGATTCCACTTATATTGTAAGACTAAGTTTGATTTTGTATAAATTAATTTCTAAAAATTTAGAATATGCAATAGCAGCAGTTATTTATAATTGTATACTAGCATTATGATCTCCCTGCACTTGAGAACAACTCATAGATATCGACAAAATAAACAATTCTGTTGGGTAACAAAATCTTGGGGAGTCTAACAATATTGTAAAGGTTTCTGAAGTCCTGTAAATATAATTCCAGTGAATGATCAATTTAAAATTTTGAATTTTAAAAAGGGAGAAAGCCTACAAGCATTTGTTGTCTTCCCATTTTTATTTTCAAAGTTAGAGTAGTTTAATATAATTTTATTAATTATTAAGCATTCTGTGTTCATTCATATCATGGTACCCTCTTGTTTTTAAAGAGTTTAATTTTTAAAAACAATGCTTTCATTTCCAAAGATTGATGACTCTTTCTCTGGAATAATTTTTCTCTCTCCTGTAAAGATATATTCAAAGGTATTGTTAGATAGTGTTCCCTTCTTTCAAGGTTTGTATTTTGCCTAGTTCTTAAAAATGATTTTTTAAAAAAAATTTAGGTTCTCCAAATATATATATATATATATGAGAGACTATCATCCCAAGGTGAGTTATAACTAGATTCTATTGAAACAAGATTTCAAATGTCATTTTCACATCCAACCCACCACATTCTTCTTTTTGTAAATAAATTATTTTGAACAAAAATGTGATCTTCCAAAGTATTTATGCATTCGGTCAGAATTTTGATACCAAAATCACTCAAAACCGTGGTGTCCAATTTCTTCCAGCTCATGACAAAATATCAGCAATGGTTACCATGAGTCCAGTTCCATACAATTTTTTTTGAAACCCATTTCCTAAACGCTGCCTTCAACGTGTATCTGTAGCTCTGTGTATATGGAGTGTCTGTTTTGAAGACACTTATGATTTTAATTTTTCTACATAGTCTTGTATTTGATGAATGGATTTTTTGTTTTACTTTTATATTTGGACCAGCAGCACAAATAACTGACAAGGAGAATTAGAGCAGAGTTACTTTTCAATAGGATTCCATTCATTTCCTTCCCTTTCCTGTCTATATTTAGCAGTGCCTTTTTAGATGCTGTCTTTGGAAAAACCCACAATCCACGGCTTCAAGCTCCCAGGAATGATTGTTTGGAATTGTGAGGGTAACACCCAACTATGATCATGCCTTGGAGGGGAGGATAGACGATAGTGCTTGCTAGTGGCTATGAAAATACCCCCTAAGCCAATTTCTGGGAAACAGTTGAGAGTGTGAATGTGGTTCTCAATAAACAGCCTCCAAAGTCAGAACCATTTTGACACCAGGGTGAAAATATCAATATCCTGATTGTTGAAATGGTTGTCCAATATACTAAGCTGGGATGTGGTTGGTGTCTGGTGAATTTTAATAATGTTGGTTCTTCATTGTGAATGCAATATTTTCTCATTTTATTTTCATTTCTTCCCCTACACTTTTGTTCCTTTTTTGTTCAGTATCCCTGTTTGTAAATGCTGTGGTTGTCCTAGTCATCTTGTTATTAACATTAATTTATGCCAATTGGAAGTGTGCAACTAACAAAGATTAATCCTTTCTTACTTTGGAAGCATGATTTCCTCAACAGACACTGCAACTTATACAAAAAATTCATTTCCTCTTCGGAACTGATTTTTCCAAGAATTTCAGCTGGAATATGGTGATGAGAAATTTGTTATTCTATTTTTCAATTACATTAAACTTTTTGTTTTTCTTTATATATGTTTGACCCCCAAATACATTTCTTATTGTGGATTATATTAAATTGTACCCAATCTGATAATCCCCTTTAAAATTTACCTTTCTTTCAATCCAATATCCATTTTATGTGTCAATGTTACAATAAAGATCTTTTCATCCCCTGACAAAAGCTCTTCTTATTCCCCTTTCCCACAGGACATGGTGGGTGAAAATATATGAATAAAAGTGTTTGATGAAGAAATAAAAATTTTGACATGGAGAGCCAGAATAAAACCTATGCACATCCATGGAAAGAGAGTGATCAAGAAGTGAATAGTTTCTACTTAATCTGTTGATTATTTCCTTATGATTATTGATATAGCAAAATTGAAAATGTGAAATAATAATAGCAGAGAAGAAAGCACACCTCTCTGGATATATCAAATACCAGAGATTGTACACTTTCAATTAATTTGATATTGGTCAAATATGCATCCAAAAAACAGATTTCTTTTAATATTGGGAGGGTCCCAGTAAAAGCACACCATAGTGAGTCATGGATCACAATTCCTTGCTGTATTTCAATGATGCTCTTGCTGAGTTTTTCAAAAAGACTCACAATTCAAGATCCAGATGGACCTGTAATATATAGGAAAACTGCATGTGGTTATGCCTTGTATTTTCTCCTTTTGGAATTTTGGCACTTCTTTTATTTTTCAGTATATTCATGTAAGAAAGCTCGCCATCACTAAAAAATAAATTAAGAGAAAGCAAGCCATGTGAGTAAACAAAAAGTTTTGGGCTCACCTGGCCCTCTAAACTGATCCTTGTTTATTTCCCTCCCGTGTTGTAGACTAGGATCACCTGTGCGAAGGGGTGGAGGGTTGGTACACTCTGCATGATGGATTATGTCCTTCAATTTTAAAAAACATCCCCCTCCAAAAAGATATCTATTGTAAAGGAGAGTTGCTCTTTGAAAGATGATTGATCTTACTGGTGTCTTTTCTGTCCTGGTCCATTCTAGCAGTTCTAATAATCCTCAGCAGAAATTTTGAGGTTGGGGGCTGTTTGTACATGGGGTTCTTTTGCTTTCTGTTTGTGTCTCTGTGGATTCCACTTATATTGTAAGAATAAGTTTAATTTTTGTATAAATTAATTTCTAAAAATTTAGAATATGCAAAAACAGCAGTTATTTGTATATGAACACCAGCATTATGATCTCTCTGCCCTTGAGAACAATTCATACATATCTAGAAATTATGAAATACTGTCGTGTAACAATACCTGGGGTTTCTAACTATATTATAAAGATTTCTGAAATCATGTAAATATATATCCAATGAATGCTCAATTTAAAATTTGGAATTTTAAAAAGGGAGGAAAGCCTGACAAGCATTTTTTGTCTTCCCATTTTTATTTTCTAAGTTAGAGTAGTTTAATGTTATTTTATTAACTTTTAAGCAGAAAATGTAGTCCAGAAATATAAGTCCCACATACATTCTGCGTTAATTCATATCATGGTAGCCTCTTGTTTTTAAAGAGTTTAATTTTTTAAAAAATGCTTTCATTTCCAAAGACCGATGACTGTATCTCTGGAATAATTTTTTCTCTCTCCAGGAAAGATTTATTTGAAAATTTTATGTGATAATGTCTCTTCTTTCAAGATTTGTATTTTGCCTATTTCTTAAAAATGATTTTTTTTTTATTTTAGATACTCCAAATATATATATGAGATAATATCATCCTGAGGTGAGTTTTATCTGTATTCTATTGATTTCAAGTCTTGTTTTCACATCTAACCCACCACATTCTTATCTTTATAAATACATTGTTCTGAACAGATAATGTGATCTTCCACAATATATATGCATTAGGTCAGAATTTTGTTAACAACTGAGTCCAAAATCACGCAAAACCTTGATACCCAATTTCTTCCAGCTCATGACACAACATCAGCAATGGTTACCATGAGCCACATTCCATGCAATGTGCTAGAAACTTGTTTCCTAAATGCCACCCTCAATGTGTAACTATAGCTCTGTGTATATGGAGTGTCTGTTTTGAAGTCACTTATTGTTTTATTTTTCCACATAATCTTGTATTTGATGAGAGGATTTTTTGTTTTACTTCTATTTTGTGGACCAGCAGCACAAATCACTGACAAGGAGAATTAGAGCAGAGTTAATTTTCACTAAGATTTCATTCATTTCCTTCCCTTTCCTGTCTATATTTTGTAGTGTCTTTTAGATGCTGCCTTTGCAAAAAGCCCACTCTCCACGGCTTCAAGTTCCCAGGAATGGTTGTTTGGAATTGTGTGAGTAACACCCACCTATGATCATGCCTTAGAGGAGATAAAAGAAGTCAAGACTTGCTAGTGGCTATGAAACCACCCTCAAATCCAATTCACTGGGCCGTAGTTGAGAGTGTGAACATGGTTCTCAATAGCCAGCCTCCACAGTTAGAGACATTTTGACCCAAGGGTGAAAATATCAATGCCATGATCCTTGAAATGGTTGTCCAATTTACTAAGCTGGGATGTAGCTGTTGTCTGGTGAATTTTGATAATTGGCTCTTCATTGAGAATACAATACTTTCTCATTTTATTCTCAATTCTTCCTCTACAATTTACTTCCTGTGCTTTCATTATCCCTGTTTGTAAATGCTGTGGTGTTCCTATTCATCTTGTTATTAATGTTAATTAATGCTTTTGAAAGTGTGCAAATACCAAAGATGAAACCTTTCTTACTTTGAAAACATGATTACATCAATAAAGAATGCACTACTTAAACAAAAATTCATTTCCAGTTAGAGACTGATATGTCCAAGAGTTTCAACTGGAATATGATGGTGAGAATTTTGTTACTCTATTTTTCTATTATATAAGACTTTTTATTTTCATTTATATATCTTAGTCCCATAAGTCTGTTTCTTTATCACAGATTATATTAAATCGGACCCAATCTGATTATCCTTTTTAAAATTTAACTTTCATTCAACACAATACCCATTTTATGTGACAATGTGACAATAAAGATCTTCTCAAAATTTGATAAAAAGCTCTTCATATTCCCCTTTTCCACAGGACATATTGGGTGAAAATATAGCAATAAAAATGTTTGATGAAGGAAAAAAATATTTGTGACAAGAAGAGCCAGAATAACACTAATGTCCATCCATGGAAAGAGTGGGACAGAGAGGTGAAAAGTTTCTACTTAATCTGCTGTTTATTTCCTTATGATTACTTATATAGCAACACTGAAAATGTTTAATAATGATAGCAGAGAAGAAAGCAAACCTCTCTGAATATATCAAACACAGACATTGTATACTTCAATTAATTTCATATTGGACAAATATGTACCCATAAAACAGATTTCTTTTAATATTGGGAGTATCCCAGGAATTAACACGAAAGTGAGCCATGGATCACAATTCCTTGTTGTTTTTCAATGATGTCCTTCCCGAGTTTTTGAAAATGACTGACAAATAAAGATCCATATGGAGATGTGATATATTGTACCTCGGTTTGCACCTTTTGTATTTCATTTATTTTTCAGTATATTCATGTATGAATGCTATCCATCAAAAAAAAAAAAAAAAAAGAAATCAATTAAGAGAAAGAGGGCCGTGTGAGTAAAGAAATAGTTTTGGAATCACCTGGCTGTCTAAAATTTTCCTCCTTTGTATCCCTTCCATGTTTGAGACTATGATCACATGTGCTAGGGATGTAGAAGTGCTACACTCTGCCTAATGGATTATGTCCTTCAATTTTAAGAACCATCCCCCACCCCTTGGTATCTTGTTTAATGATGAGTTGCTCTCTGAAAGGTGATTCATCCTACAAGTGTGTTTTCTCTCCTGGTTAGTTCTAGCTGTTCTCCTAAGCCTCAAGAGAAGTTTTCAAGGAGGGGTCTGTTGGTGCACAGAGTTCTTTTGCCTTCTGTTTGTGTCTCTGTGGATTCCACTTATATTGTAAAAATAAGTTTGATTTGTTATAAAATAATTTCTAAAAATTTGGAATATGCAATAGCAGCAGTTATTTCTATTTGAACACGAGCATTATGATCTCCCTACACTCGAGAACAATTCATACGTTTCGAGAAAATAAAAAAATTCTGTTGTATAACAAAACATGGTGGACCCTAACCATAGCGTAAAGATTTCTGAAGCCATGTAAATATATATCCAATGAATGAACAATTTAAAACTGGGAATAATAAAAAGGGAGTTAAGCCTGACAAGCATGTTTAGTCTTCCCATTTTTTTTTCTTTATTAGAGTAGTTTAATATTTTTTATTAACTATTAAGCAGAAAATCTAGCCCAGAAATAGAGGTCCCAAATGCATTCTGTGTTCATTCATATCACGGTAGCCTCTTGTTTTTAAAGAGTTTAATTTAAAAAAAAAATGCTTTCATTTCCAAGGAATGATGACCTTATCTCTGGAATTATATTTTCTCTCTACAGTAAAGATTTATTCGAAGATATTATTAGATAGTGATCCCTTCTTTCAAGATTTGTATATTGCCTAGTTCTTAAAAATGATTTTTTAAAATTTAAATATCCCAAATATGTATATATGAGAGACTATCATCCCAAGGTGAGTTATATCTGGATTCTATTGATTTCAATCTTGTTTTCACCTCCAACCCACCACATTCTTAATTTTGTCAATACATTATTCTGAACAGAAAATGTGATCTTCCAAAGTATTTAAGAATTCGATCAGAACTTTGATACCTCCTGAGTCCAAATTCATGGAAAACCGTGGTGCGCAATTTCTTCCAGCTCAGGACAAAGTATCAGCAATGGTTACTGTGAGCCAAGTTCCATAAAATATGTTTGAATCTCGTTTCCCAAATGCCATCTTCAAGGTGTATATATAGCTCTGTTTATAAGGAGTGTCTGTTTTGAAGTCACTTATGATTATATTTTTCTACATATTCTTGCATTTGATGAGTGGATTTTTTGTTTTACTTCTATTTTTGCACCAGCAACACAAATCACTGACAAGGAGAATTAGAGCAGAGTTACTTTTCACTAGGTACCATTCATTTCCTTCCCTTTTCTGTCTATATTTAGCAGTGCCTTTGTAGATGCTGTCTTTGGAAAGAGCCCACAATCCACGGTTTCAAGCTTCCAGGAATGTTTCTTTAGAATTTTTGGGTAACACACACCTATGGTCATGCCTTGGATGGGAGGAAAGAAGAGAGGGTTTGCCAGTGGCTATGAAACCACCCCCATGGCCATTACACTGGGGGGCAATGAGAGGATGAGCTTCATTATCACTTGCCACCCTCCACTAGTCAGAGCTATTTTGACCCCAATGAGAAAATATCAATATCAGAACCCTTGAAATGGCTGTCCAATTTACTAAGCTGGGATGTAGTTGCTGTCTGGTGAAATTTTATAATGTTGGCTCTTCATTGAGAATGCAATACAATCTCATTGATTCCCATTTCTTTCTCTATACTTTACTTCCTTTCTTGTCAGGATCCCTGTTTATAAAGGCTCTGGTGGTCCTAGTCATCTTGTTATTAATGTTAATTTAGGCAATTGGAAGTGTGCAAATACGAAAGATGAAACCTTTCTTATTTGAAAGCATGATTTCCTCAATAGACACAGCACGAATTAAACCACAATTCATTTCCAGAGACAGTTTTGTCCAAGAGTTTCCACTGGAATATGAGGATGAGAATTTTTTTACACTATTTTTCCATTTTATTTGAATTTTTATTTTCCTTTATATATCTTTATCCCATATATCCATTTCTTATCATGGATTATATTAAATCATACCCAATCTGATAATCCCTTTTAAAATTTACCTTTCTTTCAATCCAATGTCCATTTTATGTGACAATGTTACCATAAAGATCTTTTCAACACCTGATAAAACCTCTTCATATTCCCCTTGCCCACAGGACATAGTGGTTGAAAATATATCAATAAAAGTGTTTGATGAAGAAGTAAATGTTTGTGAAATGGAGGGGCAGCATAACACCTATGCACAGCCATGGAAAGAGAGGAATCGAGAGGTGAAAAGTTTCTACCTAACCAGCTTTTTTTCCCTTTATGATTACTGATATAGGAACATAGAAAATATTTAATAATGATAGCAGAGAATAAAGCACACCTCTCTGAATATATCAAAAAACAGAGATTGTACACTTTCAATTAATTTCATATTGGACAAATATGTATCCATAAAACAGCTCATGACAAAATATCAGCAATTGTTACCATGAGCCACGGTCTATAAAATATGTTTGAAATTCGTTTCCCAAATGCCGACTTCAATGTGTATCTATAGCTCTGCGTATATGGAGTGTCCATTATGAATTCAATTTTGATTTTATTTTTCTACATATTCTTGCATTTGATGAGTGGATTTTTTTTTACTTCTATTTTTGGACCAGCAGCACAAATCTCTGACAAGGAGAATTACAGCAGAGTTATTTTTCACAAGGATTCCATTCATTTCCTTCCCTTTCCGTCTATATTTAGCAGTGCCATTTTACATGCTCTCTTTGAAAAAGTCCACACTCCAGGGCTTCAAGCTCCCAGGAATGATTGCTTGGAATTGTGAGGGAAACACCCATCTATGAGCATGCCTTGGAGGAGAGGAAAGGACACAGTGCTCGCTAGTGGCTATGAAACCACCCCTACAGCCAATTTCTGGAAGGCAGTTGAGAGGGTGAGTATGGTTCTTAATAACCAGCCTCCACAGTCAGAGCCATTGTGACACCAGGGTGAAAATATCAATATCACGATCCTTGAAATGGTTGTCCAATTTACTAAACTTGGATGTAGCTGGTGTCTGGTGTATTTAAGTAATGTTGTCTCTTCATTGAGAATGCAATACTTTCTCATTGTATTCTCACTTCTTCCCCTACCATTTACTTCCTTTGTTTTCAGTATCCCTGTTTTTAAATGCTGTGGTTGTTCTAGTCATCTTGTTATTAACGTTAATTTATGTTAATTGGAAGTGTGCAAATACCAAGATGAAACCTTTCTTACTTTGTATGCATGATTACCTCAATAGACACTGCAACTTAAACCAAAATTCATTTCCAGTTAGAAAATGTTTTGTTCAGGAGTTTCAGCAGGAACATTGTGATGAGAAATTTGTTACTCTATTTTTCAATTACATTAGAATTTTTATTTTCCTTTATATATCTTTGTCCCCTATATCCATTTCTTATCATGGATTATTTTAAATCATACCCAATCTGATAATCCCCTTTAAAATTTACCTTTCTTTCAATCCAATATCCATTTTATGTGTCAATGTTACAATAAAGATCTTTTCATCCCCTGACAAAAGCTCTTCATATTCCCCTTTGCCACAGGACATGGTGGGTGAAAATATATGAATAAAAGTGTTTGATGAAGAAATAAAAATTTTGACATGGAGAGCCAGAATAACACCTATGCACAACCATAGAAAGATAGGGACAGAGAGGTGATAATTTTCTACTTTGTCTGCTGTTTATTTCTTTATGATTACTGATATAGCAAAATTGAAAATGTGTAATAATGATAGCAGAGAAGAAAGCACACCTCTCTGGATATATCAAACACCAGAGATTGTACACTTTCAATTAATTTGATATTGGTCAAATATATATCCACAAAACAGATTTCTTTTAATATTGGGAGGATCCCAGTAAAAGCACACCAAAATGAGCAATGGATCACAATTCCTTGTTATATTTCAATGTTTCTCTTGCTGAGTTTTTGAAAATGAGTGACAATTCGAGATCTAAGTGGAGCTCTGATTTATAGGAAACCTGTATGTGGTTATGCCTTGTATTTTCTCTGTTTGGACGTTTGGCACTTCTTTTATTTTTTGCTATATTCGTGTATGAAAGCTATACATCTCTAAAAATAAATTAAGAGAAAGAGGGCCATGTGAGTAAAAAACGGTTTTGGACTCACCTCGCTCTCTAAACTGATCCTCCTTTATTTCCCTCCCATGTTGGAGAATAAGATCACCTGTGCCAAGGTGTGGAGGTGTGGTATACTCTGCCTTATTGATTATGTCCTTCAATTTAAAGAATGATCCCCCTCCCTGCAGATATCTTGTGAAAAAGAGAGTTGCTCTTTGAAAGATGATTGATCCTATAGGTGTCTTTTCTGTCCTTGTCCATTCTATCAGTTGTCATATTCCTCAGCAAAAAATTTGAAGTTTGGGGCTGTTTGTACATGTAGTTCTTTTGTTTTCTGTTTGCGTCTCTTTGGATTCCACTTATACTGTAAAAATAAGTTTGATTTTGTATAAATTAATTTCTAAAAATTTAGAATATGCAAAAACAGCAGTTATTTCTATATGAACACCAGCATCAAGTTTTCTCTGCACTCTAGAACAATTCATACATATCCAGAAATTAAAAAATACTGTCGTGTAACAAAACCTGGGGTTTCTAACAATATTGTAAAGATATATGAAGTCAAGTAAATATATATCCAGTGAATGATCAATTTAAAATTGGGAATATTAAAAAGGGAGGAAAGCCTGACAAGCATTTGTTGTCTTCCCATTTTTATTTTCTAAGTTAGAGTAGTTTAATGTTTTATTATTAAATATTAAGCAGAAAATCTAGTTCAGAAATATAGGTCTCAACTGCAGTCTAAGTTAATTCACATCATGGTAGCCTCTTGTTTTTAAAGAGTTTAATATAAAAAAAAAATGCTTTCATTTCCATAAAGTGAAGACTGTATCTCTGTAATAAATTTTTCTCTCTCGGTAAAGATTTATTCAAAGATATTTTTAGATAGTGATCCCTTCTTTCAAGATTTGTATTTTGCCTCATCCTTAAAAAATGATTTTTTTAAAAATTTTAAGTACTCCAAATATATATATGAGAAACTATCATCCCAAGGTTAGTTATATCTGGATTCCATTGATTTCAATTCTTGCTTTCACCTCCAACCCAACACATTCTTATTTTTGTAAATATATTATTCTGAACAGAAAATGTGATCTTCCAAAATATTTATACATTCGGTCAGAATTTTGATACCACCTAAGTCCAAAATCCTGCAAAACCGTGGTGCTTAAATTCTTCCAGCTTATGACAAAATATCAGCAATGGTTACCAAGTGTGATGTTCCATACAATATGTTCAAAACTCGGTTCCCATATGCCCACTTAAAAGTGTATCTATAGCTCTGTGTATAAGGAGTGTCCGTTATGAAGTCACTTATGGTTTTATTTTTCTACATATTCTTGCATTTGATGAGTGGATTTTTTGTTTTACTTCTATTTTTGGACCAGCAGCACAAATCTCTGACAAGGATAATTACAGCAGATTTATTTTTCACAAGGATTCCATTCATTTCCTTTCCTTTCTGTCTATATTTAGCAGTGCCATTTTACATGCTTTCTTTGCAAAAAATCCACACTCCAGGGCTTCAAGCTCCCAGGAATGATAGTTTGGAATTGTGAGGGTAACACCCATCTATGATCATGCCTTGGAGGAGAGGAAAGAACACAGTGCTCGCTAGTGGCTATGAAACCACCCCTACAGCCAATTTCTGAGAAGCAGTTGAGAGGGTGAGTATGGTTCTCAATAACCAACCTCCACAGTCAGAGCCATTGTGACACCAGGGTGAAAATATCAATATCACAATCCTTGAAATGGTTGTCCAATTTACTAAACTTGGATGTAGCTGGTGTCTGGTGTATTTTAGTAATGTTGTCTCTTCATTGAGAATGCAATACTTTCTCATTGTATTCTCATTTCTTCCCCTACCATTTACTTCCTTTGTTTTCAGTATCCCTGTTTTTAAATGCTGTGGTTGTTCTAGTCATCTTGTTATTAACGTTAATTTATGTTAATTGGAAGTGTGCAAATACCAAAGATGAAACCCTTCTTACTTTGTAAGCATGATTACCTCAATAGACACTGCAACTTAAACCAAAATTCATTTCCAGTTAGAAACTGTTTTGTCCAAGAGTTTCAGCTGGAACATTGTGATGAGTAATTTGTTACTCAATTTTTCAATTACATTAGACTTTTTATTTTCCTTTATATATCTTTGTCCCCTATATCCATTTCTTATCATGGATTATTTTAAACCATACCCAATCTGATAATCCCCTTTAAAATTTACCGATCTTTCAATCCAATATCCATTTTATGTGACAATATCACCATAAAGATCTTTTCAACTCCTGACAAAAAGCTCTTCATATTCTCTTTGCCAACAGGACATTGTGGGAGAAAATATATCAATAAAAGGGTTTGATGAAGAAATAAATATGTGTGACAGGGAAAACCAGAATAACACCTATGCACAACCATGGAAAGATAGGGACCGAGAGGTGATAAGTTTCTACTTTGTCTGCTGTTTATTTCTTTATGATTACTGATATAGCAAAATTGAAAATGTGTAATATTGATAGCAGAGAAAAAGCACACCTTTCTGCATATATCAAACACCAGAGATTGTACACTTTCAATTAATTTGATGTTGGTCAGAAATGTATCCATAAAACAGATTTCTTTTAATATTGGGAGGATCCCAGAAAATACACAACAAAATGAACCATGGATCACAATTCCTTGCTGTATTTCAGTGATGCTGTAAATATATTTCCAGTGAATGATCAATTTAATTTTGGGAATATTAAAAAGGGAGAAAAGACTGATAAGCAGGTTTTGACTTCACATTTTTATTTTCTAAGTTAGAGGAGTTTAGTAATATTTTATTAATTATTAAGAAGAAAATCTAGTCCAGAAATATAGGTCCCAACTGCATTCTGTGGATATTTCTTTCAAGTAGCCTTTTCTTTTTACAGAGTTTAATTGAAAAAAAAAAAAAAACTTTCTTTTCTAAAGTGTGATGACTGTATCCCTGGAAAAATTTTTTCTGTCTCCAATAAAGATTTATTTGGAGATCTTTTTACATGGTGATCCCTTCTTCAATATTTGTATTTTGCCTAGTTCTTAAAAATGATTTTTTTTTATTTTAGATATTCCAAATGTATATAGGAGAGATTATCATCCCAAGTTGAGTTATATCTGGATTCCATTGATTTCAAGTCTTATTCTTACATCCTACCCACCACATCCATATTTTTGCAAAAACATTTTAATGAACAGAAAATGTTATCTTCCAAAATCACACAGCACAAATCACTGACAAGGACAATTAGAGCAGAGTTACATTTCACTAGAATTCCATTCATTTCTTTCCCTTTCCTGCTTATGATTAGCAGTGTCTTTTTAGATGTAGTCTTTGCAAAGAGCCCACACTCCACGTCTTTAAACTCCCAGGAATGCTTGTTTGGAATTGTGAGGGTAACACCCACCTATGATCAAGCCTGGGGGAGAGGAAAGAAGACAGTGCTTGCTAGTGGCCATGAAAGCCCCCCAATGGCCAATTCACTTGGCAGCAGTTGAGAGGGTGAGCATGGTTCTGAAAAGCCAGCCTCCACAGTCAGAAACATTTTGACCCCAGGATGAAAATATCAATATCATGATCCTTGAAATGGTTGTCCAATTTACTAAGCTGGGATGTATCTGGTGTCTGGTGAATTTTGATAATTTCGGCATTTCACTGAGAATGCAATACTTTCTCATTGTATTCTCATTTCTTCCTCTACCCTTTACTTCCCTTGTTTTCAGTTTCCCTGTTTGAAAATGCTGTGGTGGTTCTAGTCATCCTGTTATTAACGTTAGTTAGTGCTATTGGAGGTGTGGAAATACCAAAGATGAAACCTTTCTTACTTTGAAAGCATGATTTCCTCAGTTGACACTGCTCTATTTAAACAAAAATTCATTTCCAGTTAGAGACTGTTTTGTCCAAGAGTTTCAGCTGGAACATGAGGATGAGAATTTTGTTACTTTACATTTCCATTATATTAGACTTTTAATTTTACATTATATATCTTTTTCCCATATGTCCATTTCTTATCATGGATTATATTTAATCATACCAAATCTGATATCACTTTTAAAATTTACCTTTCATTCAAAATAATATCCATTTTATGTGACAATGCAACAATAAAGGTCTTTTGAACATCTGACAATAAGCTCTTCATATTCTCCTTGCCCACAGGACATGGTGTGTGATAATATAGTAATAAAAGTATTTGATGAAGAAATAAATATTTGTGACAAGAAGATTCAGAATACCACCTATGCACAGCCATGGAAAGAGAGGGCTCGAGAGGTGAAAATTTTCTACTTAATCTGCTGTTTATTTCTTTATGATTACTGATATAGCAACACTGAAAATGTTTAATAATGATAGCCAAGAAGAAAGCATACCTCTTTGAATATATGAAACCCCAGAGATTGCACACTTTCCATTAATTTCATATTGGACAATTATGTATCCATAAAAGAGATTTCTTTTAATATTGGGATTATCCCTGTAAATCACACGAAAGTGAGCCATGGATCACAATTCCTTGCTGCATTTCAATGATGCTTTGTTGAGTTTTTGAAAATGACTGACAATTAAGGATCCAGATGGAGCTGTGATATATGGGACCCCTGCATGGGGTTATGCTTTATATTTTCTCCGTTTGCACCTTTTGTACTTCATTTATTTTTCAGTATATTCATGTTTGAATGCTCTTCATCAAAAATAAATAAATTAAGAGAAAGAGAGCTATGTGAGTAAAGAAAAAGTTTTGGATTCACCTGGCTCTCTAAACTGTTCCTTCTTCATATACCTTCCATGTTGGAGACTATGATCACAGGTGCCTAGGGATGGAGGGGTGGTACAATATGCCTGATGGATTATGTCCTTCAATTTTAAGGACCATCCCACATCCCTGGATATCTAGTGAAAACATGAGTTGCTCTTTGAAAGGGGATTCATCCTACAAGTGTGTTTTCTCTCCTGGTTATTTCTAGTAGTTCTCCCAAGCCTCAGGAGAAATTTTCAAGTTGGTGGCTGTTGGTACATGGAGTTCTTTTGCCTTCTGTTTGTGTCTCTGTCGATTCCACATATATTGTAAGAATAAGATTGATTTTTATAAATTAATTTCTAAAAATTTTGAATATGCAATAGCAGCAGTTATTTCTATTTAAACAACAGCATTATGATCTCCCTGCCCTTGAGAAATCTCATAGATATGGAGAAAATAAAAAATACTGTCTGGTAACAAAACCTGGGGGATTCTAACCATATTGTAAAGATTTCTGAAGTCATGTAAGTATATTTCCAGTGAATGATCAATTTAATATTGGGAATATTAAAAAGGGATGAAAGCCTGTCAAGCAGATTTTGATTTCACATTTTTATTTTCTGAGTTAGAGTAGTTTAATAATATTTTATTAATTATTAAGAAGTAAATCTAGTCCAGATATATAGGTCCCAACTGCATTCTGTGGATATTTCTTTTATGGAAGCCTTTTGTTTTTATAGAGTTTCTTTGAAAAAAAATTCTTTCTTTTCTAAAGAGTGATGACTGTATCCCTGGAACAATTTTTTCTCTCTCCAATAAAGATTTATTTGGAGATCTTTTAACATAGTGATCCCTTCTTCAATATTTGTATTTTACCAAATTCTTAAAAATGAATTTTTAAAAAAAATTTTAGATACTCCAAATGTATATAAGAGAGATTATCATCCCAATTTGAGTTCTCTCTGCATTCCATTGATTTCAAATATTGTTTTTTACCTCTTGCACACCACATCCATATTTTTGTAAAAACAATTTTATGAACAGAAAATGTTATCTTCCAAAATATTTATGCCTTCTTTCAGAATTTCTATATGACCTAAGTCCTAAATCATGCAAACCATTGTGCCCTATTTCTTCCAGCTCATGACAAAATGTCAGAAATGTTTACCTTGAGCCACGCCCATACAATATGTTCAAAACCCGTTTCCCATAGGCTGCCTTCAATGTGTAACTCTTCCTCTGTGTATAAGGAGTGTCTGTTTTGAAGTCACTTATGGTTTTATTTTCCACATAGTCTTGTTTTCATGTGTGAATTTTTTGTTTTAATTCTATTTTTAGAACAAAATTTAAAATCACTGACAAGGAAAATTAGAGGAGAGTTATTTTTCACTATAATTCCATTCATTTCCTTCCCTTTCCTGCCTATGATTAGCAGTGTCTTTTTAGATGAAGTTTTTACAAAGAGCCCACACACCATGCCTTCAAGCTCCCAGGAATGATTCTTTGGAATTGTGTGGGTAACCCCCACCTATGGTCATGTCTTGGAAGAGAAGAAAGAAGTCAGGGTTTGCTAGTTGCTGTGAAACCTCCTCCACGGTCATTTCACTGGGAGGCAATGAGAGGGTGAGCTTGAATCTCACCTGCCAGCCTCCACTAGTCCAAAACATTTTGACCCCACGGACAAAATATCAATATCAGGAACCTTGAATTGACTGTCCAATTTACTAAGCTGCGATGTTGTTGGTGCCTGTTGAATTTTTATAATGTTGGCTCTTCATTAAGAATGCAATACTATCTCATTGTATTCTCATTTCTTTCTCTACCCTTTACTTCCTTTCTTATCAGGATCCCAGTTTGTAAATGCTGTTCTGGTCCTAGTCATCTTGTTATTAATGTTAATTTATGCCAATTTGAAGTGTGCAAATACAAAAGTTTAAACATTTCTTAATTTGAAAGCATGATTACCTCAAAGACACTGCATGACTTAAACAAAAAATCTTTTCCAATTCGACACCATTTTGTCCAAGATTTTCAGCTGGAACATGAGTATGAGAATTTTTTTACACTATTTTTACATTGTATTTGAATTTTTATTTTCCTTTATTTATCTTTATCCCATATATCAATTTCTTATCATGGATAATATTAAATCATACCCAATCTGATAATCCCTTTAAAATTTACCTTTCTTTCAATCCAATCTCCATTTTATGAGACAATGTTACAATAAAGATCTTTTCAACACCTGAACAGAGCTCTTCATATACCCCTTTCCCGCAGAACATGGTGAGTGAAAATATTTCTATAAAAGTGTATGATGAAGAAGTAAATATTTGTGACATGGAGAGCCAGAATAACACCTATGCACAGCCATGGAAATAGTGGGTTCGAGAGGTGGAAAGTTTCTACTAAATCAGCTGTTTATTTATTTATGATTACCCATATAGTAACTCTGAAAATGTTTAATAATGATAACAGAGAAGAAAGCACGCCTGTCTGAATATATCAAACACCAGAGATTGTATACTTTCAATTAATTTCATATTGGACAAATATGTATCCATAAAACAGATTTCTTTTAATATTGGGATGATCCCAATAAATCACACGAAAGTGAGCCATGGACCACAATTCCTTGTTTTATTTCAATGATGCTCTGACCGAATTTTTGAAAATGACTGACAATTAAAGATCCAGATGGATCTGTGGTATATGGAAACCCTGCATTTGTTTATGCCGTGTATTTTCTCCATTTGCACCATTTGTACTTCATTTATTTTTCGGTATATTCATGTATGAATGCTATCCTTCAAAAAAATTAATTAAGAGAAAGAGGGCCATGAGAGTAAAGAAAAAGTTTTGGTTACACCTGGCTCCCTAAATTCTTCTTCCTACTTTTCCCTCCAATGTTCGAGACTATGATCACCTGTGCCAAAGTGTGGAGTAGTGGTACACAATGCTGGACAGATTATGTCCTTCAATTTTAAGTACCATCACCCACCTTGCAGATATCTAGTGAAAAGGAGAGTTGCTCTTTGAAAGGTGATTCATCCTACAAGTGTGTTTGCTCTCCTGGTTAGTTCTAGTAGTTGTCTCAAGCCTCAGGAGAAGTTTTCAAGTTGGGGACATTTGGTACCCGGAGATCTTTTGCCTTCTGTTTGTGTCTCTGTGGATTCCACTTATATTGTAAGAATAAGTGTGATATTGTATAAATTAATTTCTAAAAATTTAGAATATTCAATAGCAGCAGTTATTTCTATTTGAACACCAGCATTATGATCTCCCTGCTCTCGAGAACAGCTCATATATATTGACAAAATAAAAAATTCTGTTGGGTAACAAAATCTTGGGGATTCTAACCATATTGTAAAGATTTCTGAAGTCCTGTAAATATAATGATCAATTTAAAATTGCAAATATTAAAAAGGGAGGAAAGCCTGACAAACATTTGTTGTCTTCTCATTTTTATTTTATAAGTTAGAGTAGTTTAATATTATTTTATTAATTATTAAGAAGAATATCTAGTCCAGAAATATATGTCCCAACTGCATTCTGCATTCATTCATATCATGGTAGCCTCTTGTTTTTAAAGAGTTTAATTAAAAAACAATGCTTTCATTTCCAAAGAGCGATGACTGTATCTCTGGAATACTTTTTCTCTCTCCCGTAAATATATATACAAGGGTATTATTAGATAGTGATCCCTTCTTTCAAGGTTTGTATTTTGCCTAGTTCTTAAAAATGATTTTTTTAAAAAAATTTAGCTTCTCCAAATATATATATATGAGAGACTGTCATCCAAGGTGAGTTATATTTGGATTCTATTGATTTCAAGTCTTGTTTTCACATCCAACCCAAAACATTCTTATGTTTGTAAATAAATTATTTTGAACAGAAAATTTGATCTTCCAAAGTATTTATGCATTCGGTCAGAATTTTGATACCAGCTGTGTCAAAAATCACGCAAAACTATGGTGTCCAATTTCTTCCAGGTCATGACCAGGAATGGTTACCATGAATCAAGGTTCATACCTTATATTTGAAACTCATTTCAAAAACACCACCTTCAACGTGTTCCTATAGCTCTGTGTATATGGAGTGTCTGTTTTGAAGACATTTATGATTTTATTTTTCTACATAGTCTTGCATTTGATGAGTGGATTTTTTGTTTTACTTCTATATGTGGACCAGCAGCACAAATCACTGACAAGAGAATTAGAGCAGAGTTACTTTTCACTAGGATTGCATTCATTTCCTTCCATTTTCTCTCTCAAATTTAGCAGTGCCTTTTTAGATGCTGCCTTTGCAAAAAGCCCACACTCCAAGGCTTCAAGCTCCCAGCAATTATTGTTTGGAATTGTGAGGGTAACACCCACCTATGGTCATGCCTGGAGGAGAGGAAAGAAGACAGTGTTTGCTAGTGGCTATGAAACGTCCCCAATGGCTAATTCACTGGGCAGCAGTTGAGAGGGTGATCATGGTTCTCAATAGCCAACCTCCACAGTCAGAGCCATTTTGACCCCAGGATGAAAATATCAATATCATGTTACCTGAAATGGTTGTCCAATTTACTAAGCTGGGTTGTAGCTGGAACTTGGTGAATTTTAGTAATGTTGGCTCTGCATTGAGAATGCAATACTTTCTCATTGTATTCTCATTTCTTCCTTTACCGTTTACTTCCTTTGATTTCAGGATCCTTTTTTGTAAATGCTCTGGTTGTCCTAGTCATCTTGTTATTAACATTAATTTATGCCAATTGGAAGTGTTCAAATACCAAAGATGAACCCTTTTTTTACTTTGAAATCATGATTACCTCAATAGACACTGCACTACTTAAACAAAAATTCATTTCCAGTTAGAAACTGTTTTGTCCAGAAATTTCAGCTGGAATATGATGATGAGAATTTTTTACTCTATTTTTCCAGTATATTAGGCTCTTTATTTTCTTTTATATGTCCCATATATCCATTTCTTATCATGGATTATATTAAATCATACCCAATCTGATAATTGCTTAAAAAACTTTCCTTTCTTTCATTCCAATGCCCATTTTATGTGACAATGTTACAATAAAGATCTTTTCAACACCTGACAAATAGCTCGTCATATTCCCCTTGCCCACAGGACATGGTGGTGAAAATATACCAATAAAAGTGTTTGATAAAAAAATAAGTATTTGTGACATGGAGAGCCAGAATAACACCCATGCACAGCCATGTAAAGAGAGGGATCAAGAGGAGAAAAGTTTCTACTTACTCTGCTTTTTATTTCTTTATGATTTCTGATATAACATCATTGAAAATGTTTAATAATGGTAGCAGGGAAGAAAGCACACCTCTCTGGATATATCAAACACCAGAGATTGTACACTTTCAATTAATTTGATATTGATCAAATATGTATCCATAAAACAGATTTCTTTTAATATTGGGAGGATCCCAGTAAATACACACTGACATGAGCCATGGTTCTATATTCCTTGTTGTATTTCAATGATCCTCTTGCTGAGTTTTTTAAAATGACTGACAATTCGATATTTTGATGGAGCTGTGATATATAGGAACCCAGCATGTGGTTATGCCTTGTATTTTCTCCATTTGGGTGTTTGGCACCTCGTTTATTTTTCAGCATATTCATGTATGAATGCTATCCATCACTAAAAAATAAATTAAGAGATTAGGGCCATGTGAATAAAGAACAAGTTTTGGAATCACTTGGCTCTCTTAACTGTTCCTCCTTTGTTTCCCTCCCATGTTGGAGAGTATGATCATCTGTGCCAAGGGGTGAAGGGTGGTACACTCTGCCTGATGGATTATGTCCTTCTATTTCAAGAACCCTCCCCTTCCCCGCAGATATCTAGTGAAAAGGATAGTTGCTCTTAAAAGATGATTCACCCTATAAGTGTCTATACTGATCTGGTCTGCTCTAGCAGTTGGTATAATCCTCAGGAGAAGTTTTCAAGTTGGGGGCTGTTTGTACATGGAGTTCATTTGCTTTCCATTTGTGTCTCTGTGGATTCCACTCATATTGTAAGAATAAGCTTGGTTTTGTATAAACTAATTTGTAAAAATTAGAATACTCAAAAGCACCAGTTATTTCTATATGAATACCAGCATCATGATAACTCTGCACTGAAGAACTATCCATACGTATCGAGTAAACAAAAAATGCTGTCATGTAACAAACCCTGGGAGATTCTAACCATATTGTAAAGATTTCTGAAGACATGTAAATATATATCCAATGAATGATTAATTTAAAATTGGGAATATTAAAAAGGCAGGAAAGCCTGACAAGCATTTGTTGTCTTCCCATTTTTATTTTCTAAGTTAGAGTAGTTTAATATTATTTTATTAATTGCTAAGCAGAAATTCAAGTCCAGATACATATGTCCCAAGTGCATTCTGCATTTATTCACATCATGGTAGCCTCTTGTTTTTAAAAAGTTTAATTTAAAAAAAAAAAAAAGCTTTCATTTCCAAAGCACGATGACTGTATCTCTGGAATAATTTTTTCTCTCTGGTAAAGATTTATTCAAAGATATTAATAGATAGTGATCCCTTCTTTCAAGGTTTGTATTTTGCCTAGTTCTTAAAAATGATTTATTTTTATTTTAGATACTCCAAATATTTATATGAGAGTCTATTATCCCAAAGTGAATTATATCTGAATTCCATTGAATTCAAGTCTTGTTTTCACCTCCAAACTGACCACATTCTTATTTTTGTAAATACATTATTCTGAACAGAAAATGTGATCTTCCAAAATATTTATGCATTCGTTCAGAATTTTGATACCTCCTTAGTCCAAAATCATGCAAAAGCACGGGGCCCAATTTCTTCCAGCTCATGACAAAATATCAGCAATAATTACCATGAACCACATTTCATATAAAATGTTTGAAACTCATTTCCCAAACGCGGCCTTAAAGGTGTACCTCTAGTTCTGTGTATATGGAATGTCTGTTTTGAAGTCAATTATGGTTTTATTTTTCTGAATACTCTTGCATTTGATGAGCTGATTTTTTGTTTTACTTCTATTTTTGGACCAGCAGCACAAATCACTGACAAGGAGAATTAGAGCAGAGTTACTTTTCACTTGGATTCCATTCATTCCCTTCCCTTTCCTGTTTATATTTAGCAGTGCATTTTTAGATGCTGTCTTTGCAAAAAACCTACACTCCACAGCTTTAAGCTCCCAGGAATGATTGTTTGGAATTGTGTGGGTAACACCCACCTCTGATCATGCCTTGGAAGTGGGAAAGAAGACAGGTCTTGTTAGTTGCTATAAATCCACCCCCATGGCTAATTCACTGGGTGGCATTTGAAAAGGTGAGCGTGGTTCTCAATAGCCATCCTCCACAGTCAGAGTGATTTTGAAACCATGGTGAAAATATCAATATCATGATCCTTTAAATGATAGTCCAATTTACTAAATTGCTATGTAGCTGATGTCTGGTGAATTTTGATAATGTTGGCTCTTCATTGAGAATGCAGTACTTTCTCATTTTATTCTCATTTTGTCCTCTACCCTTTATTTCCTTTGTTTTCAGGATTCCTGTTTGTAAAGGCTGTGGTGGTCCTAGTCATCTTGTTATTAACTTTAATTTATGCCAATAGGAAGTGTGCAAATATGAAAGACGAAACCTTTCTTACTTTGAACGCATGATTACCTCAATAGACACGGCACGACTTAAACAAAAATTCATTTCTAATTCGAGACAGTTTTGTCCAAGAGTTTCAGCTGGAATATGAGGATGAGAATTGATTTACACTATTTTTCCATTGTATTTGAATTTTTATTTTCCTTTATTTATCTTTATCCTATATATCCCTTTCTTATCATGGATAATTTTAAATCGAACCCAGTCTAATAATCCCTTTTAAAATTTACATTTCTTTCAACCCAATCTCCATTTCATGTGAAAATTTAACAATAAAGATCTTTCAACACCTGATAGAAAGCTCTTCATATTCCCCTTGCCCACAGGACATGGTGGGTGAAAATATATCAATAACAGTGTTTGATGAAGAAATAGATGTTTGTGACATGGAGAGCCAGAATAACAGCTATGCACAGCCATGTAGAGGGAACAAGAGGAGAAATGTTTCTACTTACAGTGTTGTTTATTTCTTTATGATTTCTGATATAGTAATATTGAAAATGTTTAAAAACGGTAGCAGAGAAGAAAGCACACCTCTCTGGATATTTCAAACACCAGAGATTATAAACATTCAGTTAATTTGATATTTATTAAATATGTTTCCATAAAACAGATTTCTTTTAATATTGGGAGGATCCCAGTAAATGCACACCAACATGAGCCATGGATCAATATTCCTTGTTGTATTTAAATGATGCTTTACTGAGTTTTTGAAAATGACTGACAATTAAAGATCCAGATTGAGCTGTGATATATAGGAATGTGCATGTGGATATGCCTTGTATTTTGCCCATTTGCACATTTTGTTCTTCATTTATTTTTCGGTATACTCATGTATGAATGCTATCCATCAAAAATAAATAAATTAAGAGCTAGAGGGCCATGTGAGTAATGAAAAAGTTTTGGATTCACCTGGCTCCCTAAACACTTCCTCCTTTGTTTCCCACGCATGTTGGAGACTATGATCACTTGTGCCAAAATGTGGAGGAGTTGTACATTCTGCCTTATTGATTATGTCCTTCAATTTTAAGAACCATCCCCCTCCCTGCAGATATCTAGTGTAAAGCAGAGTTGCTCTTTGAAGGATGATTCATCATACAAGTTACTTTTCTCTCCTGGTTAGTTCTAGCAATTCTCATAATCCTCCCCAGAAATTTTGAGTTTGGGGTTGTTTGAACATGGAGTTCTTTTGCTTTCTGTTTGGGTCTCTGTGGATTCCAATGATTTTGTAAGAATAACCTTGATTTTGTTTAAATTAATGTCTCAAAATTTAGAATATGCAATAGCATCAGTTATTTCTATATGAACACCAGCATCATGATCACTCTGCACTCGAGAACAATTCATACCTATCGAGAAATTAAAAAATACGGTAGTGTAACAAAAACTGGGGTATTCTAACCATATTGCAAAGATTTCTGAAGTCATGTAAATATATATCCAGTGACTGATCAATTTAAAATTGGGAATATTAAAAAGGGAGGAAAGCCTGACAAGCATTTCCTGTCTTCTAATTTTTATTTTCTAAATAAGAGTAGTTAAATATTATTTTACTAACTATTAAACAGAAAATCTAGTCCAGAAATATAGGTCCCAAATGCATTCTGCATTCATTCATATCATGGTAGCCTCTTGTTTTTAAAGAGTTTAATTTAATTAAAAAATTCTTTCATTTCCAAAGAGCGATGACTGTACCTCTGGAATAATTTTTTCTCTCTCTGGTAAAGATTTATTTGGAGATATTATTAGATAGGGATCCATTCATTCAAGATTTGTATTTTGCCTAGTTCTTAAATATGATTTTTTTTTAATTTTAGATACTCCAAATATATATATATATATTAGAGATTATCATCCCAAGGTAAGTTATATCTGGATTCTATCATTTTCAAGTGTTGTTTCACCTCCAACCCACCACATTCTTATTTTTGTAAATATATTATTCTGAACAGAAAATGTGACCTTCCAAACAATTTATGCATTCGGTCAGAATTTTGATAACAGCTGAGTCCAAAATCATGCAAAACCATGGGGCCCAATTTCTTCCAGCTCATTACAAAATATCAGCAATGGTTACCATGAGCCATCTTCCAAACAATATGTTCGAAACACATTTCCCAAACACCCCCTTCAAAGTGTATCTATAGCTCTGTGTATATGGAGTGTCTGTTTTGAAGACAATTATGGTTTTATTTTTCTACATAGTCTTGCATTTGATGAGTGGATTTCTTGTTTTATATCTATTTTTGGACCAGCAGCACAAATCACTGACAAGGTGTATTAGAGCAGAGGTACTTTTCACTAGGATTCCATTCATTTCCTTCCCTTTCCTGTCTATATTTAGCAGTGCCTTTTCAGATTCTGTCTTTGCAAAAAACCAACACTCCACTGCTTCAATCTCCGAGGAATGGTTCTTTGGAATTGTGTGGGTAACACCCACCCATGATCATGCCTTGGAGGAGAGGAAAGAAGACAGGGCTTACTAGTGCCTATGAATCCTCCCCCACGGTCTATTCACTGTGCAGCAGTTGGGAGGGTGAGCATGGTTCTCAGTAGCCAGCCTCCACAGTCAGAGCCACTTGACCCCATGGTCAGAATATCAATATCGTGTAATGTTAAATGGTTGTCCAATTTATTTTGCTGGCATGTAGCTGGTGTCTGGTGAAATTTGACAATGTTGGCTATTCATTGAGAATTCAGTACTTTCTCATTGTATTCTCATTTCCTCCTCTACCCTTTACTTCCTTTGTCTTAAGTATCCCTGTTTGAAAATGCTGTGGTGGGCCTAATCATCTTATTATTAACGTTAATTTATGTCAATTGGAAGTGTGCAAATAGCAAAGATGAAACCTTTGTTACTTTGAAAGCATGATTACCTCAATAGACACTGCACTACTTAAACAAAAATTGATTTCCAGTTAGAGACAGTTTTGTCCAAGTGTTTCAGATGGAATATGATGATGAGAATTTTGTTACTGTATTTTTCAATTATATTAGACTTTTTATTTTCCTTTATATATCTTTGTCCCATATATCTGTTTCTTATCATGGATTGTATGAGATTGTACCCAATATTATAATCCCTTTAAAATTTTCCTTTCTTTCACACCAATATTCATTTTAAGTGACAATGTCACCATAAAGATCTTTTCAACACCTGACAAAAAGCTCTTAATATTCCCGTTGCTGACAGGATATGGTGGCTGAAAATATATCAAGAAAAGTGTTTGATGAAGAAGTAAATATTTGTGACATGGAGAGCGAGAATGACACCTATGCACAACCATGGAAAGAGGGATCACGAGGTAAAAAGTTTCTACTTAGTCTGCTATTTATTTCTTTATGATTACTGATACAGCAACATTAAAAATGTTTAATAATGATAGCAGAGAAAAAAGCACACCTCTGTGGATATATCAAACACCAGAGATTGTACACTTTCAATTAATTTTATATTGGTCCAATATGTATCCATAAAACAGATTTCTTTTTATATTGGGAGGATCCCAATAAATGTACTGCATAGTGATACATGGATAACAATTCTTTGCAGTATTTCAATGATGATCTTGTTGAGTTTTTGAAAATGACTGACAATTCAAGATCCAGATGGAGCTGTCATATATAGGAAACCTGCATGTGGTTATGCCTTGTATTTTCTCTGTTTGGACGTTTGGCAGGTCTTTTATTTTTTGGTTTATTCATGTATGAAAGCTTTCCATCACTAAAAAATAAATTAAGAGAAAGAGGGCCATGTGAATAAAGAAAAAGTTTTGGACACACCTGGCTATCTAAACTGATCCTCCTTTATTTCCCTCCCATGTTGGAAACTATGATCACCTGTGCCAAGGATTGAAGGGGTGGTAAACTCTCCCTGATGGATTATGTCCTTCAATTTTTAGAACCATCACCCTCTCCACAGATATCTAGTGAAAAATAGAGTTGCTATTTGAAAGATGATTGATCCTACAGGTGACAATTATCTCCTGGTCCATTCTAGCAGTTCTCATAATACTCAGAAGAAATTTTGAGATTGGAGCTGTTGTAAATGCAGTTCTTTTTCCTTCTGTTTGTGACTCTTTGGATTCCATTTATATTGTAAGAATAAGCTTGATTACTTTTCACTAGGATACCATTCATTTCCTTCCCTTTCTTGTGTATATTTCGCAGTACCTATGTAGATGCTCTCTTTGCAAAGAGCCCACATTCCACGGCATCAAACACCCAGGAATGACTCTTTGGAATTGTGTTGATAACAACCAAGATAGTCATGACTTGGATGAGGGAAAAGAAGACAGGGTTTGCTAGTGGCTATGAAACAACCTCCACGGCCATTTCACCGGGAGGCAATGAGAGGTTGAGCTTGATTCTAACCTGCCAGCCTCCACTATTCAGAGTCATTTTGACCCCAAGGAGAAAATATCAACATCAGGTCCCTTGAAATGGCTGTCCAATTTACTAAGCTTGGATGTAATTGGTGTCTGGTGAATTTTTATATTGTTGGCTCTTCATTGAGAATGCAATACGATCTCATTGTATTCTCATTTCTTTCTCTACCATTTACTTCCTTTCTTTTCAGGATCCCAATTTGTAAATGCTGTGGTGGTCCTAGATACCTTGTTATTAACCTTAATTTATGCCAATTGGAAGTGTGCAAAAACAAAAGATGAAACCCTTCTTACTTTGAAAGCATGATTACCTCAATAGACACGGCACAACTTAAAGAAAAATTCTTTTCCAATTACAGACAGTTTTGTCCAAGTATTTCAGTGGGAATATGAGGATGACAATTGATTTACACTGTTTTTTTTTTCATTGTATTTGAATTTTTATTTTCCTTTATTTATCTTTATCACATATATACCTTTCTTATCATGGGTGATAATAAATCGTACCCAATCTCATATTCCCTTTAAAATTTACCTTTCTTTCAATCCAATACCCATTTTATGTCATAATGTTACAATAAAGATATTTTCAACACCTGATAAAAAGCTCTTCATATTCCCCTTGCCCACAGGACATGTTGGGTGAAAATATATCAATAAAAATGTTTGATGAAAAAGTAAATATTTGTGACATGGAAGGCCAGAATAACACCTATGCACAGCCATGGAAAGAGAGGGATCAAAAGGTGAAAAGTTTCTACTTAATCTGTTGCATATTTCGTTATGTTTACTGATAGAGCAACACTGAAAATATTTAATAATGATAACAGAGAAGAAAGCACACCTCTCTCAATATATCAAACACCAGAGATTTTACACTTTCAATTAATTTCATATTGGACAAGTATGTATCCATAAAACAAATTTCTTTTAATATTGGGAGGATCCCAGTAAATCACACGAAAGTGAGCCATGGATCACAATTCCGTGTTGTATTTCAATGATGCTTGCTGAGTTTTTAAAAATGACTGACAATTTACGATCCAGGTGGAGCTGTGATATATTGAATCCCTGCATGTGGATATGCCTTGTATTTTGTCCATTTGCACCTTTTGTACTTCATTTATTTTTCGGTATATTCATATATGAATGCTATCCATCAAAAATAAATAAGAGAAAGAGGGCCATGTGAGTAAAGAAAATGTTTTGAATTCACCAGGTTCCCTAAACACTTCTTTGTTTCACTCCCATGTTGGAGACAATGATCACTTGTGCCAAAATTTGGAGGGGTGGTACACTCTGCCTGACCGATTATGTCCTTCAATTTTAAGAACCATCCCCCTCCCTGTAGATATCTAGTGAAAAGGAGAGTTGCTCTTTGAAAGATGATTCATCCTACAAGTGGCTTTTCTCTCCTGGTTAGTTCTAGCAATTCTCCCATGGCTCAGGAGACATTTTCAATTTGGGGGATGTTGGTACAGGGAGTTCTTTGGATTTCTGTTTGTGTCTTTGTGGATTCCACTTATTTTGTAAGAATAAGTTTGATTTTGTATAAATTAATTTCTAAAATATAGAATATGCAATAGCAGTAGTTATTTGTATTTGAACATCAGCATTATGATCTCTCTGCATTCGAGAACAATTCATATGTATCGAGAAAATAAAAATACTGTCGTGTAACAAAGCATGATGGATTCTAACCATAGTGTAAAGATTTCTGAAGTCATGTAAATATATATCCAATAAATGATCAATTTAAAACTGTTTATAATAAAAAGGGAGGAAAGCCTGACAATCATTTCTTGTCTTCCCATTATTATTTTCTCTGTTAGAGTATTTTAATATTTTTTATTAATGATTAAGCAGAAAATCTAGTCCAGAAATATAGGTACCAACTGAATTCTGCATTCATTCATATCATGGTAGCCTCTTGTTTTTAAAGAGTTTAATTTTTTAAAAAAATGTTTTCATTTCCAAAGAGCAATGACCATATCTCTGGAATAATGTTTTCTCTCCACGGTAAAGATTTATTCAAAGATATTATTAGATAGTGATCCCTTCTTTCATGATTTTTATAATACCTAGTTCTTAAAAATGATTTTTTTAAAAATTAAATACTCCAAGTAAGTATATATGAGAAACTATCATCCCAAGGTGAGTTATATCTAGATTCTAATGATTTCAAGTCTTGTTTTCACCTCCAACCCACCACATTCTTATTTTGGTAAATAGATTATTCTGAACAGAAAATGGGATCTTCCAAAATACTTATGCATTTGGTCAGAATTTTAATAACACATAAGTCCAAAATCACACAAAACCGTGGTGTCCAATTTCTTCCAGCTCATGACAATACATCAGGAATGATTATCATGAGGAACGTTCCATAAAATATTTTCAAAACACGTTTCCCAAAAGCCACCTTCAACGTGTATCTATAGCTCTGTGTATATTGAGTGTCTGTTTTGAAGTCACTGAAGGTTTTATTTTTCCACAAAATCTTGCATTTGATGAATGGATTTTTTGTTTTACTTCTATTTTTAGACCAGCAGCACAAATCACTGACAAGGAGAATTAGAGCAGAGTTACTTTTCACTTGGATTCCATTCATTCCCTTCCCTTTCCTGTTTATATTTAGCAGTGCATTTTTAGATTCTCTCTTTGCAAAGATCCCACACTCCACGTCTTAAAACACCCAGGAATGATTCTTTGGAATTGTGTGTGTAATACCCACCTATGATCATGGCTTGGAGGAGGGGAAAGAAGCCAGGGCTTGCTAGTGGTTATGAAACCACCCACACAGCCAATTTCTCAGTGGTAGTTGAGATGGTGTGCATGGTTCTCAATAGCCAGCCCCCACAGTCAGAGCCATTTGACCCCAGGGTGAAAATATAAATATCATGATCCTTGAAATGTTTGTCCAATTTACTAAGCTGGGATGTAGCTGGTGTCTGGTGAATTTTAATAGTTTTGGCTCTTCATTGAGAATGCAATAGTTTCTCATTGTATTCTCATTTCTTCCCCTACCCTTTTCTTTCTTTGTTTTCAGTATCCCTGTTTGTAAATGCTATGGTTGTCTTAGTCATCTTTTTATTATTGTTAATTTATGCCAATTGGAAGTGTGCAAATATGAAATATGAAACCTTTCTTACTTTGAAAGCATGATTACCTCAATAGACACTGCAACTTAAACAAAAATTCATTTCCAGTTATAAACTCTTTTGTCCAAGAGTTTCAGCTGGAATATGGTGATGGGAAATTTGTTACTCTATTTTTGAAATACATTAGACTTTTTATTTTCCTTTATATATCTTTGTCCCCTATATCAATTTCTTATCATGGATTATATTAAATCATACCCAATCTGATAATTCCCTTTAAAATTTACCTATCTTTCAATCCAATATCCATTTTATGTAACAATATCTCCATAAAGATAATTTCAACACCTGACAAAAATCTCTTCATATTCCCCTTGCCCACAGGACATTGTGGGTGAAAATATATCAATAAAGGGGTTTGATGAAGAAATAAATATTTGTGACATGGAGATCCAGAATAAGAGCTATGCACAACCATGGAAATATAGGGACCGAGAGGTGAAAAGTTTCTACTTTGTCTGCTGTTTATTTCTTTATGATTACTGATATAACAAAATTGAAAATATGTAATAATGGTACTAGAGAAGAAATGACACCTCTCTGGATATATCAAACACCAGAGATTGTACACTTTCAAATAATTTGATATTGGTCAAATATGTATCCATTAAAAAGATTTCTTTTAATATTAGGAGGATTCCAGTAAATGCACACCAAAGTGAGCCATGGATCATAATTCCTTGCTGTATTTCAATGATGGTCTTGATGAGTTTTTGAAAATGACTGACAATTCAAGATCTAGATGGAGCTGTGATATTTTGAAAACCTTCATGTGATTATGGCTTGTATTTTCTCTGATTGAACGTTTGGCACTTCTTTAATTTTTCAGTATATTCATATGAATGCATTAAAAAATAAATTAAGAGAAAGAGGGCCACGTGACTAAAGAAAAAGTTTTGGTCTCACCTGGCTCTCTAAACTGATCCTCGTTTATTTCCCTCCCATGTTGGAGACTTTGATAAACTGTGCCAATGCTTGGAGTAGTGGTACACTCTGCCTGATGGATTATGTCCTTCAATTTTAAGAAACATCCCCCTCCCCACAGATATCTAGTGAAAATGAGATTTGCTCTTTGAAAGATGATTGATCCTACAGGTGTCTTTTCTGTCCTGGTCTGTCCTAGCAGTTCTCATAATTCTCAGCAGAAATTTTGAATTTGGGGGCTGTTTGAACATGGTGTTCTTTGGCTTTGTGTTTGTGTCTCTGTGGATTTCAATTGTATTGTAAGAATAAGTTTGATTTTGTATAAATTAATGCCTAAAAATTTAAAATATGCCAAAGCAGTAGTTATTTCTCTATGAACACAAACATTATTATCTCTCTGCACCCGAGAGCAATTTATATGTATTGAGAAAATAACAAATAATGTCATTTAACCAAACCTGGGGGATTCTAACCATAGTGTAAAGATTTCTGAATTCGTGTAAATATATATCCAATGAATGATCAATTTAAAATTGGGAGTATTAAAAAGGGAGGAAAGCCTGACAGGCATTTGTTGACTTCCCATTTTTATTTTCTAAGTTAGAGTAGTTAAATATTATTTTATTGATTATTAAGCAGAAAATCTATTCCAGAAATATAGGTCCCAACTGCAATCTGCATTCATTTATATCATGGGAGCTCTCTTTTTTAAAACAGTTTAATTTTTTAAAAAGTGCTTTCATTAACAAAGAGCAATGACTGTATCTCTGGAATATTTTTTTCTCTGTCTGGTAATGATTTATTAGAAGATATTATTAGATAGTGATTCTTTCTTTCAAGATTTGTATTATGCCTTGTTCTTAAAAATGATTTTTTAAAATTTTAGATACTCTTAATATATATATATATATATATATATATATGCATGAGAGACAATCATCCCAAGGTGAGTTATATCTGGATTCTATTGATTTCAAGTCTTGTTTTCACCTCCTATGCACCACATTCTTATATTTGTAAATACATTACTCTGAACAGAAAATGTGCTCTTTCAGAGTATTTTATGCATTCGGTCAGAATTTTGATATCACCTGCGTCCAAAATCATGCAAAAATGTGGTGTCCAATTTCTTCCAGCTCATGACAAAATATCAGCAATGTTTACCATGAGCCAAGTTCCATACGTTATGTTTGAAACTCGTTTCTCAAACGCCGCCTTCAACTTGTACCTATAGCTTGTGTATATGGAGTGTCTGTTTTGAAGACACTTATGGTTTTATTTTTCTACATAGTCTTGCATTTGATGAGTGGATTTTTTGTTTTACTTCTATTTTTAGACCAGCAGCACAAATCACTGACAAGGAGAATTAGAGCAGAGTTACTTTTCACTTGGATTCTATTCATTCCCTTCCCTTTCCTGTTTATATTTAGCAGTGCATTTTTAGATTCTCTCTTTGCAAAGATCCCACACTCCACGTCTTAAAACACCCAGGAATGATTCTTTGGAATTGTGTGTGTAATACCCACCTATGATCATGGCTTGGAGGAGGGGAAAGAAGAGAGGGTTAGCTAGTGGCTATGAAACCACCCTCATGGCCAATTCACTGGGCAGCAGTTGAGAGGGTGAGCATGGTTCTCAATAGCCAGCCTGCACAGTCAGAGCCATTTTGACCCCAAGGAGAAAATATCAATATCAGGACCCTTGAAATGGCTGTCCAAATTACTAAGCAGGGATGTAGCTTGTGTCCGGTGAATTTTGATAATTTTGGCTCTTCATTGAGAATGCAATACTTTCTCATTGTATTCTCATTTCTTCCTCTACCCTTTACTTCTCTTGTTCTCAGTTTCCCTGTTTGTAAATGCTGTGGTGGTCCTAGTCATCTTGTTGTTAACGTTAATTAATGCTTTTGGAAGTGTGCAAATACCAAAGATGAAATGTTTCTTACATTGAAAGCATGATTACCTCAATAGACACTACACTACTTAAACAAAAATTCATTTCCAGTTAGAGACAGTTTTGAGTGTTTCAGCTGGAATATGATGATGAGAATTTTGTTACTCTATTTTTCCATTATATTACACTTTTTATTTTCATTTATATATCTTTGTCACTTATGTCCATTTCTTATCATGCATTATATTTAATCGTACCCAATCTGATAATCCCTTTTAAAATTTACCTTTTGTGCAAAACAATATCCATTTTATGTGACAATATGACAATAAAGATCTTTTCAACATCTGACAAAAAGCTCTTCGTATTTCCCTTGCCCACAGGACATGGTGGGTGATAATATAGCAATAAAAGTGTTTGATGAAGAAATAAATATTTGTGACAAGAAGATTGAGAATACCACCTATGCATAGCCATGGAAAGAGAGGGATTGAAAGGTGAAAAGTTTCTACTTAATCTGCTGTTTATTTCTTTATGATTACTGATATAGCAACACTGAAAATGTTTAATAATGATAGCAGAGAAGATAGCACACCTCTCTAAATATATCAAACACCAGAGATTGTACACTTTCAATTAATTTCATATTGGGAAAATATGTATCCATAAAACAGATTTCTTTTAGTATTGGGAGTATCCCAGTAAATCAAACGAAAGTGAGCCATGGATCACAATTCCTTGCTGTATTTCAATGATGATCTTGCTGAGTTTTTGAAAATGACTGACAATTAAAGATCCAGACGGAGCTGTGATATATGGGACCCCTGCATGCAGTTATGCCTTATATTTTCTCCGTTTGCACCTTTTGTACTTCATTTATTTTTCGGTATATTCATGTATGAATGCTATCCATTAAAAAATAATTTAAGAGAAAGAAGGCCATGTGAGTAAAGAAAATGTATTGGATTCACCTGGCTCTCTAAACTGTTCCTTCTTCAAATACCTTCCATATTGGAGACTATGATCACAGGTGCCTAGGAATGGAGGGGTGGTACAATCTGCCTGATGCATTATGTCCTTCAATTTTAAGAACCATCCCCCATCCCTGATATCTAGTGAAAAGATGAATTGCTCTTTGAAAGGTGACTCATCCTACAAGTGTGTTTTCTCTCATTGTTAGGTCTAGCATTTCTCCCAAGTCTCAGGAGAAATTTTCAAGTTTAGGACTGTTGGTACACGGAGTTCTTTTGCTTTCTGTTTGTGTCTCTGTGGATTCTATTTATATTGTAAGAACAAATTTGATTTTGTATAAATTAATTTAAAAAATTTAGAATAGACCACAGTTCACCGTGTAATACTATGGGTAATCTAAGCAACTCTTAATATATATATATATATATATATATATATAAAACATTATTGTAAGCAAATACACATATATGCATATATATTTATATATCATTTTGCAAATGTTTGTATGTATTGTGAGAATTTTGATTTTTACCCACAATAAAAATAAATAAAAAATTTAGAATAGGCAATACCAGCAGTTATTTCTATTTGAACACCAGCATTATGATCTCCCTGCACTCGAAAACAACTCATAGATATGGAGAAAATAAAAAATACTGTCGGGTAACAAAACCTGGGGGATATTAACCATATTGTAAAGATTTCTGAAGTCATGTAAATATATTTCCAGTGAATGATCAATTTAATATTGGGAATATTAAAAAGGGAGGAGCACCTGACAAGCAGTTTTTGACTTTATATTTTTATTTTCTAAGTCAGAGTAGTTTAATATTATTTTTTTACTTATTAAGAAGAAAATCTAGTCCAGAAATATAGGTCCCAACTGCATTCTGAGGACATTTATTTCATGGTAGCCTTTTGTTTTTACAGAGTTTAATTGAAAAAAAAAAAGCTTTCATTTCTAAATAGTTATGACAGTATCCCTGCAACAACTTTTTCTCTCTCCGTTAAAGATTTATTCACATATCTTTTTATATAATGATCCCTTCTTCAATATTGGTATTTTGCCTAGTTCTTAAAAATGTTTTTTTTTTTTTATTTTAGATACTCCAAATATATATAGGAGAGTTTATCATCCCAAGTTGTGTTATATCTGGATTCCATTGATTTCAAGTCTTGTTTTTACCTCCTACCCACCACATCCATATTTTTGTAGAAGCATTTTTATGAACAGAAAATGTTATCTTCCAAAATATTTATGCCTTCTGTCAGAATTTTGATGTGACCTAAGTCCCAAATCACCCAAACCATTGTGCCCAATTTCTTCCAGCTCATGGCAAAATGTCAAAAATGGTTACCATGAGCCACATCCATGCAGTATGTTTGAAACACTTTTGCAATAGGCCGCCTTCAACGTGTATGTCTAACTCTGTGTATAAGGAGTGCCTGTTTTGAAGTCATTTATGGTTTTATTTTCCACATACTCTTGCTTTTGATTTGTGAATTTTTTGTTTTAATTCTATTTTTAGAAGAAGAGCACAAATCACTGACAAATAAAATTAGAGCAGAGTTACTTTTCACTAGAATTCCATTCATTTCCTTCCCTTTCCTGCCCATGACTTGCAGTGTCTTTTTAGATGAAGTCTATGCAAAGAATTCACACTCCATGGCTTCAAGCTCCCTGGAACGATTCTTTGGAATTGTGTAGGTAATACCCACCTATGGTCACGCCTTTGAGGAGAGGAAAGAAGACAGGGTTTGCTAGTGGCTATGAAACCTCCTACACTGCCATTTCACTGGGAAGCATTGAGAGGGTGAGCTTGATACTCACCTGAAAATCTCCACTAGTCAGAGCCATTTTGACCCCAAGGACAAAATATAAAAATCAGGACTATTGAAATGGCTGTCCAATTTACTAAGCTGGGATGTTGTTAATGCATGGTGAATTTTTATAATGTTGGCACTTTGAGGTAAGGCAGGCTGAAGTCTGGCCAGCAAGCATAGCCACGCCCAGTGGGGGATATGCGCAGCCCACCACTCGGGTGTAGGGCGGCTGGAATGGGCGTACTGCCCTCAGTCAGGGAACGGGTGCACCGCCCTCAGCCTCGCCCCGGCAACCAACATCTGCTTGCTGATAACCAGAAGAAGCCTGCCCACACTCACCCTCCCCCCTCCCCACACAACTAGAAAAAGCCGCACTGCCAAGGCCACACCTTATAAGGCAAGGAAACTGCCCCCGGCCAATTACGCCCAGCCCCATATTACTCCCCATCCCGTTTTCCTTTCCCGCCCCCATAACCCTATAAAAACATCTATACTTCTCTTAATAAAGTTGTTGTTGTTACCTACATCCTTACCTCATCTTCGCATAAGTCTTTCCTCCGTGCGCCCGCCACGCCGTCAAGGCCCCCGGGATGCCAGCTATCACCTGGCACCCCCCCCACTCCTGCCTTAAAGATAACCCGTGGGTCACCAACAATTGGCGCCCAACGTGGGGTACGATCATCTGCCACTGGCCGGTAACCTCCGCGAACGGGTAAGGACTACGTCTGCCTTGCTCCATATCTTGGCAGGCCCCTATTCCCTTCGGTACCTCTCTCTCTCTGACTCTGCTTCTTTGCCCCTGGGGTACACCCTCCCTCTTCCTCCTTATGAGCTTTAGCCACTTTGTCCCCTGGTTCCCTCTCTTTTTCCTCCTTCCATTTATCTTGCTCTTTTCTCTTAGCATCATCTACCATTTTTGTCCCCAACTCTCCTCTTCCCTTATTCCACCGATTGTTCTCTGCCTCTTCCTCTTCTCTCTCATTATTCTTTGTGTTCTAATCTTGTCCCTAGACCATGGGAGCCTCCTTCTCTTCTCGCCAAGCTGTCAGGTTAGGGCTCTCGCCAGCCTTCTCGCATGCCACCAGTGCAAGGTTTCAGCAAAGCAACTTCAAAATTACTGGGACCTCCTTCTCCCCTTCAACCCCTGGCTTCTCACAGCTAATCTTTGGGATCCTGATACCTACCGCTTGCTCGTCAACAGAGTAACTTCTGCCATGGAGCATGAGAATAAACGCCTCCCCCCCGGCCTCATTCCTATGCTTATTACCATTCGCTCCTGCCTACTTGGCGCCAAGCCTCTAGAGATCTCCCTTTCAGAGCCCTCCTCTTCTGAGGAGGACTGTGAGAACTCTAACGCTCTAGTCTTCCAGCTTAACAACCTTTTGGAAGACTCCGATACTGCTTCCAAACCCCTAACAAAACCCACTAACAACCGCGCTCAAAATGGTGCACTTCCGCCTTCTTCACCGCCTGAAAACCGGAACCTTCTATATCCGGAACTCCCCTCCTCCGCTGAGGGCGGAGCTATACTTCCCCTTAGCCCCGCCAGTCACCCAGTCACCACACCACTTCCTGCCAAACCTCCTGACCCCCCTGCTACCCCACCCGCTCTGTCACACCCCCCGCTCCTTTCTCTCCCCAGCAGCCTTGGCACCTCTGCCCCCTCCGCTCCCTACCCGCTTTCGACTTTGGCTCTCAATGCCAACACCATGATCTCTCCAGAGGCTGCTGCGGCTGTCCTGCAACAGCCCCCACCGTCTTCCCTGCACCCGCAACAATGTTACACCTGTCGCTCAGGTCACTCTGGCAACGTTCCTCTACCGTTTGGTCATGCTCCTTCCCCTGATTGTTCCTGTCCCGCTCCCTCGCTTTTCCCTGTCAACCTCGCACCCAACCCTCAGCGTCCTCTTCCGTGGTACCCCTACAACCCCTCCGAGCTCAAGCGCCTCTGCGAGGCGGTCAAGGAGGACGGTTTGGGGAGTCCCTTTGCGCAGCAGCTCCTCACTGACATCTCACTTAACCTTAACCTTCCTTATGATTGGCAAGTGGTCGCATGGGCTATTCTCACCCCAGGCCAGTACATCAACTGGCGCGCCCATTTTCAGGACCAGGCAGAACAGCAACAAAGGGCCAACCAAGCACAGGGAATTAACTACCTTCTTGATGCCTTTACGGGCAGCGGAGGCTATGCCAACCCAGCGTCCTATACTGGGGCTAACGCCCTCTTCTGGGACCAACTCCGGGGTGTCACCATGCGTGCCTTTGGTAATTGCTCTGCCGTTAAAACAGATAACTTTACCAAGCTCATGCAAAACAAGGATGAGGATTTCTCCTCCTTTGTCTCTAGAGTCCATTTCTCAGCTAAAACATTTATTTCTGGACCTAACCACAGACCTCTGCAAACATTTAGTGTACAGCTGTCGACGCTGTGCCCCCTTTTTACCTCTTGGACCCTTACAACCCCAGGGTGTCAACCCTAGAGGTTTAAAACCCAACTCGCGCTGGCAAATGGACGTTACTCATGTCCCATCCTTTGGTCAACTAAAATATGTACATGTTGTTAAAGACGCTTACTTCAGCCTAGTCAGCGCTGTTGCCCTCCCTGGTGAGCGTGCACGTCACTGCATCCAAGCCCTAAGGCGGGCTATCCTCCTTATGGGAGTGCCCTGGGATCTTAAAACTGACAATGGACCTGCTTACCATAGCTCTTCATTTCAAGCCTTTCTCAAACTTTACAATATCACACACCATTTCGGCATCCCCTACAATCCACAAGGACAAGCCATCGTAGAAAAACTAACCATCACTTAAAAACCTTAATACTTAAAGAGAGAGAAGAGCACCCCCACCACACCCCAAAAGAGATTCTTACTACAGTCCTAATAAAACTCAATTTACTCACATTTGACAAAAGCGGACTGTCCCCCATGCATAAACACTGGGGTGCGTCCTCACTGTCCACCCCACTACCACTAGTATACTGGAAAGATCCTGAAGCCAACAAGTGGCAAGGACCTCACCCCTCCTATGCCAAGGTAAAGGTTTTGCTTGTGTTTTCCCAGACGATGCTCCCCAACCCATCTGGATCCCGGGACGCAACATCCGACCCGCCACCGCAGACCAAGCGCCTGACGAGAAGGGAATGCCGACAGTTGAGGCGCCTAACCTACCAGATGACGCATGTTATACTGAACGACCCAACTCCTCCAACAGAACAACTACTCCTCAATCTCTATCGCCGAGTCCGAGCACAGACTCCCCTCCAGCCTAACCAGCCCATCAACCTGGTAGCCCTACTAATCCTCCTTCTTTCCGCAGCCACAACACCTGTCCTCTCTAACTTGGCTCACCAACCCTTCAACTGTACAGTCAATGTCATGGCCAATGATAAAATCCTGCAATACAATGTCACTGCCCAAGCCCCGTCCTTTGAAGTGCATATTTGTAGCCTTTTAGGCTATTCTTACCAAAAAAACTACAAGCCATCGTACTGACATCGTCATAATAATTATTTACTCGGCCCTACCGGCCACATGATCTCTGGTTTTTACATCTGCCCTTCCTCCGTCTCAGGCTGCCGCAACACCACACACTTCTATTGCCCCTCCTGGGGCTGCGAAACCATGGCTTACGGCTGGAGCTCTGCTCCAAATTGGAACTCCTACCTTACCTTCAAAACTGCAAATAACACCCAATGGGATATAATTGTCCTCACTGTTAAAAACCCTTCCAAAACTGCCTGGCTAGAGGGCCGTACATACGGCCTTCGGCTATACATGGAAAGCTATGATTATGGCGGCCTTTTCATAATACAAAAGAGGGCCACCACCCCCGCTGTTCCAATTTCCGTTGGCCCCAACCCAGTCCTCAACCCTCCCCCTATTCTTGCATTCCCTAGCAATCAGTCTTCTGACTCCAGCGCCGCCCCTCTTACCCCACTTCCCCCATTAGGAATCTACAACCCGCTTCTGTCCTTAGTTAACGCCTCCTTCTCCACTCTTAATTCCTCCAATCCCAACTTTACCACTAGCTGTTGGCTGTTCCTCTCCTCCCTAATGCCTTACTATGAGGCTATAGCCACTAACGCCTCCTATCATTCTTCCTTAGAAAGCAATCCTCCGTCTTGCAACTGGAACCAAACTCAAATAACAGTTCAGTCTGTCTCTCAGAGTGGGCTCTGTATCACTGTTATTCCCTCCATGAAAACCCTCTGCAACCATACAACTACCCCTAACACAACCGCAATATTTCTCTTACCCGACAATAACACACAATGGATCTGTTCCTCCACAGGCCTTACCCCATGCCTCAACGTTCGCACCCTCAACTCCACCAACGAAACCTGTGTGCTTGCTATAATACTCCCCTGCATTATCTACCATACCAATAATCAATTTTTTGATTCCTGGCAGCGTCATCTCCTACCAACCTACATACAAAAAAGGGAACCTATCACCGTCATTACAATTGCCACACTTTTAGGTCTTGCAGGAGCCGGCACCAGAATTGCAGCCCTAACCTTACACAATAATGCCCTTTCCTCTCTCAGGTCAGCCGTCGACGAAGATATCGCCCATCTCGAAGCAGCCATTAACCACCTACAAAAATCTCTTACATCCCTCTCCGAGGTAGTCCTTCAAAATCGCAGAGGGTTAGACCTCCTCTTTCTTAAAGAAGGGGGCCTCTGTGCAGCACTGGGTGAAGAATGCTGTTTCTATGCTAATTACTCGGGCCTCGTCCAAGACAATTTAGCCCAAGTAAGAGCCGGACTGGAAAAACGAAAAAAGGAGAGAGAAGCCCAAGGGGGTGGCCTCTCCTGGGGACTCCAAGGATTCCTCCCCTACATCCTCCCTATTCTAGGCCCCCTAATCATTCTTCTTGTCGCACTGGCAGTCGGACCATGGGCCATCAAAAGGATAGTCCAACTCGCAAAAGATCAAGCTAATGCCATTTTCACCTCATTTGTACAGGTCCACTACCAGCGGCTCGCCACTGCCGAAGAACCCCCCTGCACCCGTTCCTCCCTCAGCCACCCCCCCTCGTCCTCCTGGCCCTTCTCCGCCCGTTCTCCCCACAGGAGTTCTGCGCTGTCTGTTACTTCAGCTCCTCCTGCTGCCCTCGCCCTCAAGCAGATTCAACTCTGAAAACCCGCCCACAACACCGTCCACTCCTGCTTCCTCCAGTCCTGAACCTCGCAAAACACAGATTCTCCAAAACTTCGCTCATCCTAAGCCCCACCGCTATAGCCGCGGCTCTCCAAAGCTAAACAGCCACTTGCCTGTCCCATCACCCAAAGCCCGAGCTCCTTTTCCGCGTCTTTTATGGTGCATGCCACATTCTGCGGTCTCTCCAAATCAAAAGCTACTAGCTCATAAATAAAAAAGAACTGGGAAATGAGGTAAGGCAGGCTGAAGTCTGGCCAGCAAGCATAGCCACGCCCAGTGGGGCATATGCGCAGCCCACCACTCGGGTGTAGGGCGGCTGGAACAGGCGCACTGCCCTCAGCCTAGCCCGGGCAACCAACATCTGCTTGCTGATAACCAGAAGAAGCCTGCCCACACTCACCCTCCCCCCTCCCCACACAACTAGAAAAAGCCGGACTGCCAAGGCCGCACCTTATAAGGCAAGGAAACTGCCCCCGGCCAATTACGCCCAGCCCCATATTAAGCCCCGTCCCGTTTTCCTTTCCCGCCCCCATAACCCTATAAAAACATCTATACTTCCCTTAATAAAGTTGTTGTTGTTACCTACATCCTTACCTCATCTTCGCATAAGTCTTTCCTCTGTGAGGCCGCCATGCTGTCAAGGCCCCCAGGACGCCAGCTATCACCTGGCGCCCCCCCCTCCTGCCTTAAAGATAACCCGCGGGTGGCCAACAGCACTTCATTAAGAATGCAATGCTATGTCATTGTATACCCATTTCTTTCTCTACCCTTTACTTCCTTTCTTATCAGGATCCCAGTTTGTAAATGCTGTGGAGTCCTAGTCATCTTGTTATTAATGTAAATTTATGCCAATTGGAATTGTGCAAACACCAAAGACGAAACTTTTCTTACTTTGAAAGCATGATTACCTCAATAGCCATGGCACGACATAAACAAAAATTCATTTCATATTCGAGATAGTTTTCACCAAGAGTTTCAGCTGGAACATGAGGATGAGAATTTTTTTACACTATTTTTCCATTGAACTTGAATTTTTATTTTCTTTTATATCTCTTTATCCCATATATCACTTTCTTATCATGGATAATATTAATCATACCCAATCTGATAATCCCTTTAAAATTTACCTTTCTTTCAATCCAATCTCCATTTTATGTGACAATGTTACAATAAATATCTTTTCAACACCTGATAAATAGCTCTTCATATTCCCCTTTCCCACAGGACATGGTAGTTGAAAATATTTCAATAAAAGTGTTTGATGCAGAAGTAGATATTTGTGACATGGAAAGCCAGAATAACACCTATGCAGAGCCATGGAAAGAGTGGGATCGAGGGGTAAAAAGTTTCTACCAAATCAGCTGTTTATTTGTTTATGATTACCAATATAGGAACACCAAAAATGTTTAATAATGATAGCAGAGAAGAAAGCACACCTCTCTGAATATATTAAACACCAGAGATTGTACACTTTCAATTAATTTCATATTGGACAAATATGTTTGATTTTGTATAAATTAATTTCGAAAAATATGTAATATGCAAAAGCAGCAGTTATTTCTATATGAACACCAGCATCATGATCACTCTGCACTCGAGAACAATTCATACGCATCAAGAAAATAAAAAATACTGTCGTGTAACAAAATCTGTGGGATTCAAACCATATTGTAAATATTTCTGAAGTCATGTAAATATATATCCAATGAATGCTCATTTTAAAACTGGGAATAATAAAAAGGGAAGAAAGCCTGACAAGCATTTGTTGTCTTCCCATTTTTATTTTCTCTGTTAGAGTAGTTTAATATTTTTTTATTAACTATTAAGCACAAAATCTAGTCCAGAAATATATGTCCCAACAGCATTCTGTGTTCATTAATATCATGGTAGCCTCTTGTTTTTAAAGAGTTTAATTTTTTGAAAAAATGCTTTCATTTCCAAATAGTGATAACAGTATTTCTGAAATTAATTTTTCTCTCTCTGGTAAAGATTTATTTGAAGATATTATTAATAATGATCCCTTCTTTCCAGTTTTGTATATTGCCTAGTTCTTAAAAATGATTTTTTTAATTTAAATACTTCGAATATATATATAAGAGAGAATATCGTCCCAAGGTAAGTTATATCTCGATCTATTGATTTCAAGTCTTGTTTTCACCTCCAACCCACCACATTCTTAATTTTGTCAATATATTATTCTGAACAGAAAAAATGATCTTCCCAAATATTTATGAATTCTGTCTGAAATTTGATACCTCTTGAGTCCAAAATCACGCAAAACCGTAGTGTCCAATTTCTTCCAGCTCATGACAAAATATCAGCAATGGTTACCGTGAGCCACATTCCATACAGTATGTTCGAAACTCGTTTCCCATATGTAATCTTCAACGTGTACATATACCTCTGTGTAAAAAGTGTCTGTTTTGAAGTCACTTCTGGTTTTATTATCAACAGTCTTATTTTTGATGAGTGGATTTTTTGTTTGAATTCTATTTTTGGAACAACAGCACAAATCACTGACAAGAAAAATTAGAGCAGAGTTAGAGTTACTTTTCACTAGGATTCCATTCATTTCCTTCCCTTTCCTGTCTATCATTAGCAGTGTCTTTTTAGATGCTGTCTTTGCAAAGAGCACACACTCCATGGCTTCAAGCTCCCAGGAATGAGTTTCTAAAAATTTAGAATATGCAATAGCAGCAGTTATTTCTATTTGAACCACAGCATTATGATCTCCCTGCACTCAAGAACAACTCATAGATATCAAGAAAATAAAAAATACTATCAGGTAACAAAACCTGGTGGATTCTAACCATATTTTAAATATTACTAAGCTCTCAGGAATGATTGTTTGGAATTGTGTGTGTAACCCTCCTTATGATCATGCCTTGGAGGAGAGGAAAGAAGACAGGGCTTGCCAATTGCTATGAAACCAACCCCACAGCCAATTTCTGGGCTGCAGTTGAGAAGGTGAGCATGGTTCTCAATAACCAGACCCCATAGTCAGAGCATTTTTGTACCAAGAGTGAAAATATCAATATCATGATCCATGAAATGGTTGTCCAGTTTACTAAGTTGGGACGTAGCTGGTGTATGGTGAATTTTGATAATTTTTGCTCTTCATTGAGAATACAATACTTTCTCATTGTATTCTCATTTCTTCCTCTACTCTTTACTTCCTTTGTTTTCAGAATCCATGTTAATAAATGCTGTGGTGGTCCTAGTCTTCTTGTTATTAACATTAATTTATACCATTTGGAAGTGTGCAAATACCAAAGATGAAACCTTTCTTAATTTGAAAGCATGATTACCTCAATAGACACTACACTACATAAACAAAAATTCATTTACAGTTAGAAACTGTTTTTTCCAAGAGTTTCAGCTGGAATATGATGATGAGAATTTTGCTACTCAACATTTCCATTATATTAGACTTTTTATTTTCCTTTATATATCTTTATCCCATATATAACTTTCTTATCATGGATTATATTAAATCATACCCAATCTGATAATCCCTTTAAAATTTACCTTTCTTTCAATCCAATATCCATTTTATGTGACAATGTCACCACAACACCTGACAAAATGCACTTCATATTACTCTTGCCCACAGGACATGGTGGGTGAAAATATATCAATGAAATGTTTGATGAAGAAGTACATATTTGTGACATGGAGGGACAGAATAACACTGATGCACAGCCATGGAAATAGAGGGATCGAGAGTTGAGAAGTTTCTACCTAATCAGCTGTTTATTTCTTGATGATTACTGATATAGGAACACAGAAAAGGTTTAATAATGATAGCAGAGAAGAAAGCACACCTCTCTGAATACATCAAACACCAGAGATTGTACACTTTCAATTAATTTCATATTTGACAAATATGCATCCATAAAACATTTAATTTAATTTAATATTGTGTGGATCCCAGTAAATCATATGAAAGTTAGCCATTGATCACAATTCCTTGTTGAATTTCAGTGATACTCTTGCTGAGTTTTTGAAAATGACTGACAATTAAAGATCCAAATGAAGCTGTGATAAATAGGACTCCTGCATGTGGATATGCCTTGTATATTCTCCATTTGTAACTTTTGTACTTCATTTATTTTCAGTATATTCATGTATGAATGCTATCCATCAAAAATAAATAAATCAAAAGAAAGTGGACATGTGAGTAAAGAAAAAGTTTTGGATTCACCTGGCTCCATAAACTTCCTCCTTTGTTACCCTCCCATGTTGGAGACTATGACCACCTATCCCCAAGTGTGGAGGGGTGGTACACTGTGCCTGATGGATTATGTCCTTCAAATTTTTGAACCATCCCCCACCCCTTGATATCTAGTGAAAAGATGAATTGCTCTTTGAAAGGTGATTCATCTGACAAGTGTGTTTTCTCTTCTGGTTAGACCTAGCAGTTCTCCATAGCCTCAGGAGAACTTTTCAAGTTGGGGAGAGTTGGTAAATGGAGTTCTTTGGCCTTCTGTTTGTGCCTCTGTGGATTCCACATATATTGTAAGAATAAGTTTGATTTTGTATAAATTAATTTCTAAAAATTTGGAATATGCAATAGGAGCAGTTATTTCTATTTGAACACCAGCATTATTATCTCCCTGCACTCGAGAACAACTCATAGATATCGTGAAATTAAAAAATATGGTCGGGTAACAAAACCTGAGGTATTCTAGCCATATTGTAAATATTTCTGTAGTGGTGTAAATATATTTCCAGTGAATGATCAATTTAATATTGTGAATATTAAAAAGGGAGGAAAGCCTGACTAGCAGATGTTAACTTCACATTTTTATTTTCTAATTTAGAGTAGATTAATATTATTTTATTAAGTATAAAGAAGAAAATCTATTCCAGAATATAGGTCCCAACTGCATTCTGCAGACATTCATATCATCGTAGCCTCTTGTTTTTAAAGAGTTTAATTGAAATAAAAAAAAAATGCTTTCATTTCTAAAGAGTGATGACTGTATCTCTGGAATAATATTTTATCTCTCTGGTAAAGATATTTTCAGATATCTTTTTAGATAGTGATCCCTTCTTCAATATTTGTCTTTTCCTTAGTTCTTAAAATTGTTTTTTTTTTTTAATTTTAGATACTCCAAATATACATAGGAGAGACTAGCATCCCAAGGTGAGTTATATTTGGATTCCATTGATTTCAAGTCTTGTTCATACCTCCTACCCACCACATCCATATATTTGTAAAAACAGTTTTCTGAACAGAAAATGTTATCTTCCAAAATATTTATGCCTCCCGTCAGAATTTTGATATGACCTAAATCCCAAATCATGCAAACCGTGGTGCCCAATTTCTTCCAGCTCATAACAAAATATCAGGAATGATTACCATGAGCCACATACATACAATATGTTTGAAACACGTTTCCCATATGCCACCTTCAATGTGTATCTATACCTCTGTGTTAAAAGAGTGTCTGTTTTGAAGTCACTTCTGGTTTTATTTTCCTCATAGTCTTGTTTTTGATGAGTGGATTTTTTGGTTTAATTCTATTTTTGGAACAATAGCACAAATCACTTACAAGAAAAATTAGAGCAGAGCCACTTTTCACTAGGATTCCATTCATTTCCTTCCCTTTCTTGTCTATGATTTGCAGTGCCTTTTCAGATGCTGTCTTTGCAAAGAGCACACACTCCCTGGCTTCAAGCTCCCAGGAATTATTCTTTGGAATTGTGTGGGTAACACCCACCTATGATCATGCCTTGCACTGGAGGAAAGTAGACAGGGTTTGCTAGTGGCTATGAACCACCCCCGTGGCCATTTCACTGGGCAGCAATGAGTGGGTGAGTTTGATTTTCACCTGCAAGACTCCGCTAGTCAGTGCCATTTTGAGCCCATGGCGAATATACCAATATCAGGATACTTGAAATGGCTGTCCAATTTTCTAAGCTGGGATTTAGTTGGTGTCTGGTGAATTTTGATAATGTTGGCTCTCCACTGAAAATGCAATAGTATCTCATAATGTCCTCATTTCTTTCTTTACACTTTGCTTCCTTTGTTTTCAAGATCCCTGTTTGTAAATGCTGTGGTGGTCCTAGTCATCTTGTTATTAATGAAAATTTATGCCAATTGGAATTGTGCAAACACCAAAGACGAAACTTTTCTTACTTTGAAAGCCTGATTACCTCAATAGACATGGCACGACTTAAACAAAAATTCATTTCCAATTAGAGAGAGTTTTCTCCAATAGTTTCAGCTGGAATATGAGGATGAGAATTTTTTTTACACTCTTTTCCATTGTATGTGAATTATTATTTTCCTTTATATATCTTTATCCCACATATCCCTTTCTTATCATGGATAATATTAAATCATACCCAATCTGATAATCCCTTTTAAAATTTACCTTTCTTTCAATCCAATATCCATTTTATGTGACAATGTTACAATAAAGACCTTTTCATCTCCTAACAAAAAGCTCTTGATATTCCCCTTTCCCACAGGACATGTTGGGTCAAAATATATCAATAAAAGTGTTTGATGAAGAAATAAATATTTGTGACATGGAGAGTCAGAATAACACCTATGCACAGCCATAGAAAGAGAGGGATCAAGATGTGAAAAGTTTCTACTTAATATGCTGTTTATTTCTATAGAATTACTGATATAGCAACACTGAAAATATTTAATAATGATAGCAGAGAATAAAGCACACCTCTCTTAATATATCAAACACCAAAGATTGTACACTTTCAATTAATTTCATATTGGACTAATATGAATCCATAAAACAGATTTCTTTTAATATTGGGAGGATCCCAGTAAATCACATGAAATTGAGCCATGGATCACAGTTCCTTGTTATATTTCACTGATGCTCTTGAAAAGAGTTTTTGAAAATGACTGACAATTAATGATCCAGATGGAGCTGTGATATATGGGACACCTGAATCTGGTTATGCCTTATATTTTCTCGATTTGCACCTTTTATACTTCAAATATTTTTCGGTATATAAATGTATAAATGCTAGCCAACGAAAAAAATAAATTAAGCGGAAGAGAGTCATGTGAGTATAGAAAAAGTTTTTGATTCACCTGGCTCTCTATACTGTTCCCCCTACGTATTCCTTCCATGTTGGAGACTATGATCACATGGGCCTAGGGCTGGAAGGGTTGTACACTCTGCCCTATGGATAATGTCCTTCAATTTTAAGAACCATCCCCCATCCCCTGATACCTAATGAAAAGTGGAGTTGCTCTTTGAAAGGTGATCCATCCTACAAGTGTGTTTTCTCTCCTGGTTAGTTCTAGCAGTTCTCCCAATGCTTAGAAGAAGTTTTCAAGTTGGGGGCTGTTGGCACACGGAGATCTCTTGCCTTCTCTTTGTGTCTCTGTGTATTCCACTTATATTGTAAGAATAAGTTTGATTTTGTATAAATTAATTTTTAAAATTTAGAATATGCAATAGCAGCAGTTATTTCTATTTGAACACCAGCATTATGATCTCCCTGCATTCGAGAACAACTCATAGATATCGAGAAAATAAAAAACCCTGTTGGGTAACAAAACATGGGGGACTCTAACCATATTGTAAAGATTTCTGAAGTCCTGTAAATATAATTCCAGTGAATGATCAATTTAATATTGGGAATATTGTGAATATTGTTGACTTCACATTTTTATTTTCTAATTCAGAGTAGTTTAATATTATTTTATTGATTATTAAGAATAAAATCGAGTCCAGAAATATAGGTTTCAACTGCTTTTTGCAGACATTCATATCATGGTATCCTCTTGTTTTTAAAGAGTTTAATTTAAAAAAATGCTTTCATTTCCAAAAAGCAAAGATGTTACTCTGGAATTATTTTTCTGTCTCCTGAAAATGTTTATGTGAAGATTTTATAGATAGTGATCCCTTCTTTCAAGACTTGTTTTTGCCTACTTCTTAAAAATGATTTTTTTATTTTAATACTCCAAATATATATGAGAAACAATTATCCCAAGGAGAGTTATATCTGGATTCTATTGATTTCTAATCTTGTTTTCACCTCCAACCCACCACATTCTTATTTTTGTAAATATTTTATTCTGAACAGAAAATGTGATCTTCCAAATTATTTATGCATTCTATCAGAGTTTTGATACCAACTGAGTCCAAAATCACACAAAACCTTGATGTCTAATTTATTCTGTCTCATGACAAAATATCAGGAATTGTAACCATGTGCCACATTCCATACAATATGTTCAATACACATTTACCAAAGGACGCCTTTAACGTGTATGTGTAGCTCTGTGTATATGGTGTGTCTGTTTTGAAGTCACTTATGATTTTATTTTTCCACATATTCTTGCATTTGATCAGTGGATTTTTTTGGTTTACTTCTATTTTTGTATCAGTAGCACAAATCACTGACAAGGAGAATTACGGCAGAGTTCCTTTTCATTAGGAATCCATTCATTTCCTTCCCTTCCTGTCTATATTTAGCAGTACCCTTTTGGATGCTGTCTTTTCAAAGACCCCACACTCCCCAGCTCCAAGGTCCCAGGAATGATTCTTTGGATTTGTGTGCATAAAACCCACTGATGGCTATGCTTTGGAAGAGAGAAAAGAAGACAGAGTTTGCTAGTGGCTATGAAACTGCCACTATGACCATTTCACTGGGAGGCAATGAGAGGGTGAGCTTGATACTCACCTGCCAGCCTCCACTAGTCAGAGTCATTTTGAACCCACGGCAAACATACCAATATCAGAACCATTGAAATGGCTGTCCATTTTACTAATCTTGGATGTAGTTGGTGTCTGGTGAATTTTAATAATGTTGCCTCTTCATTGAGAATGAAATACCATCTCATTATATTCTCATTATTTCTCTACCCTTTACTTCCTTTCTCTTCATGATCCCAATTTGTAAATGCTGTGGTGGCCCTAGTCATCTGGTTATTAACGTGAATTTATGCCAATTGGAATTTTGCAAAAATGAAAGATGAAACCCTTATTACTTTGAAAGCATGATTACCTCAATAGACACAGCACAACTTAAAAAAAAAATTCATTTCCAATTAGAAAGAGTTTTGTCCAAGAGTTTCAACTGTAATATGAGGATGAGTATTGATTTACACTATTTTTCCATTGTATATGAATTTTTATTTTCCTTTATTTATCTTTATCCCATATATCCCTTTCTTATCATGGATGATATTAAATCATACCCAATCTGATAATCCCTTTAAAATTTACCTTTCTTTCAATCCAATATCAATTTTATGTCACAATGTTATAATAAAGATCTTTTCAACACCTGAAATAAGCTCTTCATTTTCCCCTTGCACACAGGACATGGTGGATGAAAATATAGCAATAAAAGTGTTTGATGAAGAAGTAAATATTTGTGACATGGAGGGCCAGAATAACAACTATGCACAGCCATGGAAAGAGAAGGATCGAGAGGTGAAAATTTTCTACTTAATTTGTTGTTTATTTCTTTATGATTACTGATATAGCAACACAGAAAATGTTTAATAATGATAGCAGAAAAGAATGCACACCTCTCTGAATATATCAAACACCAGAGATTGTACACTTTCAATTAATTTGATATTGGAAAAATATGTATCCAAAAAACAGGTTTCTTTTAATATTGGGGGTATCCCAGTAAATCACACAAGAGTGAGCCATGGATCACAATTTCTTGTTGTATTTCATTGATGCTCTTGCCGAGTTTTTGAAAATAACTGACAATTAAAGATGAGTTGGACCTGTGATATATGGGAACCCTGCATACGGATATGCCTTGTGTTTTCTCCATTTGCACTTTTGTACTTCATTTATTTTTTGGTATATTCATGAATGAATGCTATCCTTCAAAAATAAATTAATTAAGAGAAATGGGGCCATGTGAGTAAAGAAAAAGTTTTGGATTTACCTGGCTACCTAAACACCTCTTCCTTTGTTTCCCTTCCATGTTGGAGACTATGATCACCTGTGCCAAACAGTGGAGGGCTAGTACACTCTGCCTGATGGATTATGTCCTTCAATTTTAAGAACCATTCCCCGCCCTGCAGAAATCTAGTGAAAAGGAGAGTTGCTCTTTGAAAGATGATTCATCCAACAAGTGACTTTTCTCTCCTGGTTAGTTCTAGCAATTCTCCCAAGCCTCAAGAGAAGTTTTCAATTTGCACAATGTTGGTACACAGAGTTTTTTTTTTTATTTCTGTTTGTGTCTCTGTGGATTCCACTTATTTTGTAAGAATATGTTTGATTTTATTTAAATTAATGTCTAAAAATTTAGAATATGCAATAGCAGCAGTTATTTTTATATGAACACCAACATCATGATCACTCTGCACTTAAGAACATTCATACATATTGAGAAAATAAAAAATGCTGTCATGTAACAAAATGTGGGGGATTCTAACCATATTGTAAAGATTTCTGAAGTCATGTAAATATATATCCAATGAGTGATCAATTTAAAATTGGGAATATTAAAAAGGGAGGAAAACCTGACAAGCATTTGTTGTCTTACCATTTTTATTTTCTAAGGTAGAGAAGTTAAATATTATTTAATTATCTATTAAGCAGAAAACCTACTCCAGAAATATAGGTCCCAACTACATTCTGCATCCATTCATATCACGGTGGCCTCTTGTTTTTAAAGAGTTTAATTTAAAAAAAATGTTTTCATTTCCAAAGAGTGATGTCTTTACCTTGGGAATAATTTACTCTTTGTCTGGTAAAGATTTATTCTAAAATATTATTGGATAGTGGTCCATTCTATCAAGGTTTTTATTTTGCCTACTTCTTAAAAATGATTTTTTTTTATTTTTGTTCTCCAAATATGTATATATATGACAAACTATCATCCCAAGTTGAGTTATATCTCGATCTATTGATTTCAAGTCTTGTTTTCACCTCCAACCCACCACATTCTTATTTTTGTAAATCAATTATTCTAAATAGAAAATGTGATCTTCCAAAGTATTTATGCATTTGGTCAGAATTTTGATATGACCTGAGTCCAAAATCATGTAAATCCGTGGTGTCCAATTTCTTCCAGCTCATGACAAAATATCAGCAATGGTTACCATGTGCCAATTTCCATAGAATAGGTTTGAAACTTTTTCCGATAGGCCAACTTCAACATGGATCTATACCTCTGTGTATATGGAGTGTCTGTTTTGAAGACACTCATGATTATATTTTTCTACATAGTCTTGAATTTGATGAGTGGATTTTTTGTTTTACTTCTCTATGTGGTCCAGCCACACAAATCCCTGACAAGGAGAATTAGAGCAGAGTTATTTTTCATTAGGATTCCATTCATTTCCTTCCCTTTCTAGTCTTATATTTAGCAGTGCCTTTTTAGATGCTATCTTTGCAAAAAGCCCACACTCCACGGGTTCAAGCTCCCAGGAATGACACTTTGGAATTCTATGGGTAAAAACCACCTATGATCATGCCTTGGAGGAGAGGAAAGAAGACAGGGCTTGCGAGTGCCTATGAAACCACCACCAAAGCCAATTTCTGGGAGGCAGTTGAGAGGGTGAGCATGGTTCTCAATAGGCAGCCTCCATAGTCAGAGACATTTTGACCCCAGGGTGAAAATATCAATATCATGATCCTTGAAATGGTTGTCTAATTTACTAAGCTGGGATGTAGCTTGTGTCTGGTGAATTTTAATAATGTTGGCTCTTCATTGAGAATGCTATACTTTCTCAATGTATCCTCATTTCTTCCTCTACCCTTTACTTCCTTTGTTTTCAGTATCCCTGTTTGTAAATGCTGTGGTTGTCCTAGTCCTCTTGTTATTAACGTTAATTTATGCCAATTGGAAGTATGCAATACCAAAAATGAAACCTTTCTTACTTTGAAAGCATGACTAACTCAACAGACACTGCAACTTAAACAAAAATTCACTTCCAGTTAGAAACTGTTTTGTCCAAGAGTTTCAGCTGGAATATGGTGATGAGAAATATGTTACTCTATTTTTCAATTACATTAGACTTTTAATTTTCCTTTATATATCTTTGTCCCTTATATCCATTTTTTATCATTGATTATATTATTTTAACCCAATCTGATAATCCCCCTTTTTTTAAATTTATTTATTTTTTATTATGAGTGAAAATCAAAATTTTGATAATACATACCAATATTTGTAAAATGATATATAAATATATATGCATATCTGTGCATTTGCTTACAAAAATGTTATTTATATATATATAAATATATTTTAAAAGGTGCATAGATTACCTAAAATATTTCTTGGAAACCCCTGGGATTCCCATGTTGTCCACCTCCCACACCTCCCACCACAAACATCTCCCACAAGTGTGGCCCACCACTCTCAATGGATTTACACCTCCTGTGGCCTTGCCAACAACCATAGACCACAGCTCCCATCGTAGATCACTCTATCTCCTTTCAATCCAATATCCATTTCATGTGACAATGTTACCATAAAGATCTTTTCAACACCTGATAAAAACCTCTTCATATTCCCCTTGCCCACGGGACATGGTGGGTCAAAATATATCAATAAAAGTGTTTGATAAAGAATTAAATGTTTGTGACATGGAGAGCCAGAATAATACCTATGCACAGCCATGGAAAGAGGGATCAAAATGTGAAAATTTCAACTTAATCTGCTGTTTATTTCTTTATGATTATTGTTATAGGATCACAGAAAATATTTAATAGTGATAGCAGAGAAGAAAGCACACCTCTCTGAATATATCAAACACCAGAGATTGTACATTTTCAATTAATTTCATATTGGACAAATATGTATCCATAAAACAGATTTCTTTTAATATTGTGAGGATCCTGGTAAATCACACGAAAGTGCAACATGGATCACAACTCCTTGTTGTATTTCAATGATGCTCTTGCTGAGTTTTGAAAATGACTGACAGTTAAAGATCCAGTTGGAGCTGTGATATAGGGACTCCTGCTTTTGGATATGCCTTGTATTTTCTCCATTTGCACCTTTTGTACATCATTTATTTTTCAGTATATTCATGTATGAATGCTTTCCATCAAAAAAAATAAATTAAGAGAAAGAGGGCCATGTGACTAAAGAAAAAGTTTTGTATTCAACTTGCTCCCTAAAATCTTCCTCCTTTTTTTCCCTCCCATGTTGGAAACTGTGATCACCAGTGCCCAGGTGTGGAGGGGTGGTACACTGTGCCTGATGGATTATGTCCTTCATTTTAAGAACCATCCCCCTCCCCTTGATATCTAGTGAAAAAATGAATTGCTCTTTGAAAGGTGATTCATCCGACAAGTGTGTTTTCTCTCCTGGTTAGAACTAGCAGTTGTCCCAAGCCTCAGGAAAAGTTTTCAAGTTGGGAACTTTTGGTACACGGATTTCTTTAGCCTGCTGTTTGTCTCTCTGTGGATTCCACATATATTGTAATAATAAGTTTGATTTTGTATAAATTAATTCTACAATATGATATTCTAACCATATTGTAAAGATTTCTGAAGTCATGTAAATATATTTCCAGTGAATGATCAATTTAATTTTGGGAATATTAAAAAGGTAGGAAAGACTGACAGGCAGTTGTTGAAATCACATTTTACTTTTCTAAGTTAGAGTAGTTTAATATTATTTTATTAACTATTTAGAATAAAATCTTGTCCAGAAATATAGGTCCCAACTGCATTCTGCGTACAATCATATCATGTTAGCCTCTTGTTTTTAAAGAGTTTAAATGAAAAAAAAAAAGCTTTCATTTCTAAAGAGTGATGACCGAATTTCTGGAATAATATTTTAACTCTCCAATAAATATTTTTTGGAGATCTTTTTAGATAGTGATCCCTTCTTTCAAGATTGGTATTATGCCTTGTTCTTAAAAATGTTTTTTTCTTTATTTTAGATACTACAAAAGTATATAGGAGAGAGTAGCATCCCAAGGTTAGTTATATCTGGATTCCATTGATTTCAGTCTTGTTCTTACCTCTTCCCCACCACTTCAATATTTTGGTAAAAACATTTTTCTGAACAGAAAATATGATCTCCCAAAGTATTTGTGCATTGGGTCAGAATTTTGATACCCCCTGAGTCCAAAATCACACAAAACGGTGGTGCCCAATTTTTTTCCAGCTCATGACAAAATATCAGCAATTGCTACCATGAGCCACGTTCCATACAATATGTTTGAAACTCATTTTCCAAACGCCCCCTACAAGGTGTATCCATAGCTCTGTGTATATGGAGTGTCTGTTTCGGAGTCACTTATGTTTTTATTTTTCTACGTATTCTTGCATTTGATGAGTGGATTTTTTGTTTTACTTCTATCTTTGGACCAGCAGCACAAATCACTGAAAAGGAAAATTAGAGCAGACTTACTTTTCACTCGGATTCCATTCATTTCCTTCCCTTTCCATCTATATTTAGTAGTGCCGCTTTAAATACTTTCTTTGCAAAAAGCCCACACTCCATGGCTTCAAGCTCCCAGGAATGATTGTTTGCAATTGTGTGGTAACACACGCCTATGATCATGCCTTGGAGGAGAGGAAAGAAGACAGGGCTGGCTAGTGGCTATGAAACCAACCCCAAGACAAATTCACTGGGCCACAGTTGAGAGGATGAGCATGGTTCTCAATAGCCAGCCTCTACAGTCAGAGCCATTTTGGCCCCAGGGTCAAAATATCCATATCATGATCCTTGAAATGGTTGTCCAATTTCTAAGCTGGGATGTAGCTGGAGTCTGGTGAATTTTGATAATATTGGCTCTTCATTGAGAATGCAATACTTTCTCATTGTATTCTCATCTCTTCCTCTATCCTTTACTTCCATTGTTTTCAGTATCCCTCTTTGTAAATGCTGTGGTGGTCCTGGTTATTTTTTTATTTATGATAATTAATGCTATTGGAAGTGTGCAAATACCGAAGAAGAAACCTTTCTTATTTTGAAAACATGATTACCTCAATAGACACTGCACTACTTAAACAAAAATTCACTTCCTGTTAGAGACTGTTTTCTCCAAGAGTTTCAGCTGGAATATGATGATGAGAATTTTGTTATTCTATTTTTCCATTATATTAGACTTTTTATTTTCATTCATATGTCTTTGTCCCATATGTCAATTTCTTATCATGGGTTATATTAAATCATACCCAACCTGATAATCCCTTTTAAAATTTACCTGTTGTTCCATCCAATATCCACTTTATGTGACAATGTGACAATAAAGAACTTTTCAACATCTGACAAATTCTCTTCAAGTTACCCTTGCCCAGAGGACATGGTTGGTGAAAATAAAGCAATAAAAGTGTTTGATGAAGAAATTAATATTTGTGACAAGAAGAGCCAGAATAATACCTATACACAGACATGGAAAGGGAGGGATCAAGAGTTGAAAATTTTCTACTTAATATGCTGATTATTTCTTTATGATTACTGATATAGCAACACTGAAAATGTTTAATAAGGAAGAAGAGAAGAAAGCACAGCACTCTGAATATATCAAACTCCAGAGATTATACACTTTCAATTAATTTCATATTGGACAAATATGTATCCATAAAACAGATTTCTTTTAATATTGGGAGTATCTCAGTAAATCACATGAAAGTGAGCCATGGATCACAATTCCTTGTTGTATTTCAAAGATGCTCTTGCCGAAGTTTTGAAAATGACTGAAAATTAAAGATCCAGATGGAGTTGTGATATATGGAAACGCTGCATGTGGTTTTGCCTTATATTTTCTCCCTTTGCACTTTTTGTATTTCATTTATTTTTTGGTACATTCATGTATGAATGCTATCCATCAAAAAAAATAGATTAAGAGATAGACGGCCATGTGAGTAAAGAAAAAGCTTTGGATTTACCTGGCTCTCTAAAATGTTTCCTCCTTCATATTCCTTCCATTTTGGAGACTATGATCACATGTGCCTATGGACAGAGGGGAGGTACACTCTACCTGATGGATTGTCTCCTTCAATTTTAAGAACCTTTGCCCAACCCCTGATATCTAGTGAAAAGATGAGTTGCTCTTTGAAAAGTGATTCACCCTACAAGCGTGTTTTCTCACCTGGTTCTAGCAGTTCTCCCAAGCCTCAGGAGAAATTTTCAAGTTAGGGGTTGTTAGTACACGGCATTCTTTTTTTTTTCTGTTTGTGTCCCTGTCCATTCCACTTATTTTGTAAGAGTAAGTTTGATTTTTTAAAAATTGATTTCTAAAAATTTAGAATATGCAATAGGAGCAGTTATTTCAATATGAACACAAGCATTATGATTACTCTGCACTCGAGAACATTTCTTACGTATCGAGAAAATAGAAAACACTGTCATGGAATAAAACCTGGGGGTTTCTAAACATATTTTAATGATATTTGAAGTCATGTAACTATATATCCAATGAATGATCAATTTAAAATTGGGAATATTAAAAAGGGAGGAAAGCCTGACAAGCATTTGTTGTTTTCCCATTTTTATTTTCTTTGTTAGAGTAGTTTAATATTATTTTATTAACTATTAAGCAGAAAGTCTAGTCCAGAAATATAGGTCCCAACTGCATTGTGCATTCATTCATATCATGGTAGCCTCTTTTTTTTTTAAGAGTTTAATTTTTTAAAAAGTGCTTTCATTTCCAAATAGTGATGACTGTATCTCTGGAATTATTTTTTCTCTCTCCAGTAAAGATTTATTAGAATATATTTTTAGAAAGTGAACCCTTCTTTCAAGATTTGTATTTTGCCTGGTTCTTAAAAATGATTTTTAAAAAAATTTTAGACACTTCAAATATATATATATATATATATATATATATGAGAGAATATCATCACAAGGTGAGTTATATCTGGATTCCTTTGAATTCAATCTTATTTCACCTCCAAACCACCACTTACTTATTTTGGTAAAAACATTTTTCTGAACAGAAAATGTGATTTTCCAAACTATTTTTGCATTCGGTCAGAATTTTGATATCACCTAAGTCCAAAATCATACAAAACTGTGGTGCCCAATATCTTCCAGCTCATGACAAAACATCAGGAATGGTTATCATGAGCAACGTTCCATAAAATATTTTCAAAACTCATTTCCCAAACACGGTCTTCAATGTGTATCTATACCTCTGTGTATATGGAGTGTCTGTTTTGATGTCACTTATGGTTTTATTTTTCTACATAGTCTTGAATTTGATGAGTGTATTTTGTTTATTTCTATATTTGGATTAGCAGCTCAAATCACTGACAAGGAGAATTAGAGCAGTGTTACTTTTCACTAGGATACCATTCACCTGAAATGGTTGTCCAATTTACTAAGCTGGGATGTGGGTGGTGTTTGGGGAATTTTAATAATGTTGGCTTTTCATTGAGTATGCAAAATTTTACCATTGTATTCTTATTTCTTCCTCTACCCTTTATTTCCTTTATTTACAGGATACCTGTTTGTAAATGCTGTGGTTGTCATAGTCATCTTGTTATTAACGTTAATTTATGCCAATTGGAAGTGTGCAAATACCAAAGATGAATCCTTTCTTACTTTGAAAGCATGATTATCACACTAGGCACTGCAGTACTGAAACAAAAATACATTTCCAGTTAGAAACTGTTTTGTCCAAGAGTTTAAGCTGGAATTTGATGATGAGAATTTTGTTACTCTATTTTTCCAATATATTAGATTTTTATTTTCCTTTATATATCTTTGGTCCATATATCCATTTCTTATAATGGATTATATTAAATCGTACCCAATCTGATAATCCATTTTAAAATTTACTTTTCTTTCAATCCAATATATATTTTATGTGACAATGTTACCATAAAGATCTTTTCAACACCTGACAAAGAGCTCTTCATATTCCCGCTGCCCACAGGTCATGGTTTGTGAAAATATATCAATAAAAGTGTTCGTTGAAGAAATAAATATTTGTGACATGGAGAGCCAGAATGTTTTCATTTCCAAAGAGTGATGATTGTCTCTCTGGCATAATATTTCTCTCTCCCGTAAGGAAATATTCAAAGGTATTATTAGATAATGATCCCTTCTTTCAAGATTTGTATTTTGCCTAGTTCTTAAAAATGATTTTTAAAAAAAATTTAGTTTCTCCAAATATATATATATGAGAGACTATCATCCCAAGGTGAGTTACATCTGTATTCTATTGATTTCAAGTCTTGTTTTCACATCCAACCCACCACATTCTTACTTTTGTATATAAATTATTTTGAACAGAAAATGTGATCTTCCGAATTATTTATGAATTTGGTCACAATTTTGATACCACCTGAGTCCAAAATCACACAAATCCGTGTTGTCCAATTTCTGCCAGCTCATGACAAAATATCAGCAATGGTTACCATGAGCCAAGTTCCATACAATATGTTTGAAACTCGTTTCCCATTTGCCGGCTTCAACCAGTATCGATACATCTGTGTATATGGAGTGTCTCTTTTGAAGACACTTATAGTTTTATTTTTCTACATAGTCTTGCATTTGATGAGTGGATTTTTTGTTTTACTTCTATTTTTGGACCAGCAGCTCAAATCACTGACAAGGAGAATTAGAGCAGAGTTACTTTTCAATAGGATTCCATTCATTTCTTTATCTTTCCTCTCAAATATTTAGCAGTGCCATTTTAGATGCTGTCTTTGCAAAAAGGCCAGACTCTAGAGCTTCAAGTTCCCAGACATGATTGTTTGGAATTGTGAGGGTAACACCCACCTATGATCATGCCTTGGAGGAGAGGAAAAAAGAGAGGGCTTGCTAGTGGCTAGGAAACCACCCCCACAGCCAATTCAATGGGTGGCAGTTGAAAAGGTGAGCATGTTTCTCAATAGCCAGATTCCACAGTCAGAGCAATTTTGACCCCAGGATGAAAATATCAATATCATGATCCTGGAAATGATTGTTCAATTTACTAAGCTGGGAATGACATGGTGTCCGGTTAATTTTGATAGTGTTGTCTCTTCATTGAGACTGAAATACTTTCTCATTGTATCCTCATTTCTTCCTCTACACCTTCTTCCTTTGTTTTCAGTATCCCTGTTTGTAAGTGCTGTGGTGGTCCTAGTCATCTTGATATTAACGTTAATTAATGCTATTGGATGTGTGCAAATACAAAAGATGAAACCTTTCTAACTTTGAAAGCATGTTTACCTCAATAGACACTGCACTACTTGAACAAAAATTCATTTCAGTTAGAGACTGTATTGTCCAAGAGTTACAGCTGGAATATGATGATGAGAATTTTGTTACTCTATTTTTCCATTATATAAGAGTTATTTTCATTTATATATCTTTGTCCCCTTGGTCTGTTTATTATCATGGATTATATTAAATCGAACCCAATCTGATAAGCCCTTTTAAAATTTTCTTTTCTTTCAATCCAATATACATTTTATGTGACAATGTGACAATAAATATCATTTCAACATCTGACAAAAAGCTCTTCATATTCCTCTTTCCCACAGGGCACGGTGAGTGAAAATATAGCAATAAAAGTGTTTGATGAAGAAGTAAATATTTGTGACAAGAAGAACCCGAATAACACCTATGCATAACCATGGATAGAGGGGGATCGAGAGTGGAATAGTTTCTACTTAATCTGCTGTTTATTTCTTTACGAATACTGATATAGCAATGCTGAAAATATTTAATAATGATAGCAGGGAAGAAAGCACACCTATCTGAATATATCAAACACCAGAGATTGTACACTTTCAATTAATTTCATATTGGAAAAATATATATCCATAAAACAGATTTCTTTTAATATTGGGAGAATCCTAGTAAATCTCATGAAAGTGAGCCATGGATCACAATTCCTTGCTGTATTTCAATGATGCTCTTTTCAAGTTTTCCAAATTACTGACAATTAAAGATCGAGATCGAGCTGTGATATATGGGACCCATGCATGTGGTTATGCTTTATTTTTTTCTCCATTTGCACCTTTTGTACTCCATTTGTTTTTGGTATATTCATGTATGAATGCTATCCATCAAAAAAAAAAAATAAATTAAGAGAAGGAGGGCCATGTGAGTAAAGAAAAAGTTTTGGATTCACCTGGCTCTCTAAACTGTTCCTCATTCATATCCCTTCCATGTTGGAGACTATGATCACATATGCCTAGGGATGGAGGGGTGGTACGCACTGCCTGATGAATTAGGTCCTTCAATTATAAGAACCATCACCCACAACCTGATATCTAGTGAAATGGTGAGTTGCCCTTTGAAATGTGATTCATCCTATAAGTGTGTTTTCTCTCTGGGTTAGTTCTAACTGTTCTCCCAAGCCTCAGGAGAAGTTTTCCAGTTTTGGCTGTTGGTACACGGAGTTCTTTTGCCTTCTGTTTGTGTCTCTGTGGATTCCACTTATATTGTAAGACTAAGTTTGATTTTGTGTAAATGAGTTTCTAAAAATTTAGTATATGCAATAGCAGTTGTTATTTCTCTTTGAACAACAGCATTATGATCTCCCTGCACTCGAGAACAACTCATAGATAAAATAAAAAATACTGTCGGGTAACAAAACCTGGGGAATTCTAACCATATTGTAAAGATTTCTGTAGTCATGTAAATATATTTCCAGTGAATGTTCAACTTAATTTTGGGAATATTAAAAAGTGAGGAAAGCCTGACAAGCAGTTTTTGACTTCACATTTTTATTTTCTAAGTTAGAGTAGTTTAGTATTATTTTATTAACTATTAAGAAGAAACTCTCATCCAGAATATAGGAACCAACTGAATTCTGCGGACATTTATAGTATGGAAGCCTCTTGTTTTTAAGGAGTTTAATTGAAAAAAATATCTTTCATTTCTAAAGAGTGATGACTGTATCCCAGGAATAATTTTTTCACTCTCCAGTAAAGGTTTATTATGAGATCTTTTTACATAGTGGTACCTTCTTCAATATTTGTATTTTGCCTAGTTCTTAAAAATGTTTTTTTTTTTTTTTTTTAAATTTTAGATACTCCAAATGTATATAGGAGAAATTATCATCCCAAGGTGAGTTATATCTGGATTCCATTGGTTTCAATTCTTGTTTTCACCTCCAACCCACCACATTCTTAATTTTGTCAATATATTATTCTGAACAGAAAATATGACCTTCCAAAGTATTTATGAATTCGGTCAGAATTTGAGACCTCCTGAGTCCAAAATCATGCACAAACGTGGTGCCCAATTTATTCCAGGTCATTACAAAGTATCAGCAATGGTTACCGTGAGCCACGTTCCATACAATATGTTCGAAACTCATTTCCCAAACGCCACCTTCAACGTGTAACTATAGCTCTGTGTATAAGGAGTGTCTGTTTTGAAGTCACTTATGGTTTTATTTTTGTACATAGTCTTGCATTTGATGAGTGGATTTTTTGTTTTACTTCTATTTTTTGACCAGCAACACTCATCACTGACAAGGAGAAATAGAGCAGAATTACTTTTCACTAGGATTCCATTCATTCCCTTCCCTTTCCTGTCTATATTTACCAGTGTCTTTTTAGATGCTGTCTTTGCAAAGAGGCCACACTCCACATCTTTAAGCTCTCAGGAATGATAGTTTGGAATTATGTGCGTAACCCTCCCCTATGATCATGCCTTGGAGGAGAGGAAAGAAGACAGGGCTTGCTAGTTGCTATGGCACAAAGTCCACAGCCAATATCTGGGCTGCAGTTGAGAGGGTGAGCATGGTTCTCAATAGCCAGTCTCCTTATTCAGAGCCCTTTTGGCCCAAGAGTGAAAATATCAATATCATGATCTTTGAAATGGTTGTCCAATTTAATAACTTGGGATGTAGCTTGTGACTGGTGAATTTTGATAATCTTTGCTCTTCATTGAGAATACAATACTTTCTCATTGTATTCTCATTTCTTCCTCTACCTTTTACTTCCCTTGTTTTCAGTATCCATGTTAGTAAATGCTGTGGTGGCCCTAATCATCTTGTTATTAATGTTAATTTATGCCAATTGGAAGTGTGAAAATACCAAAGATGAAACCTTTCTTACTTTGAAAGCATGATTACCTCAATAGGCTCTGTACTACTTGAATAAAAATTCATTTCCAGTTAGAAACTGTTTTGTCCAAGAATTTCAGCTGGAATATGATGATGAGAATTTTGTTACTCTACTTTTCCATTGTATTAGACTTTTCATTTTCCTTTATATATCTTTGTCCCATATATACATTTCTTATAATGGATTATATTAAATCGTACTCAATCTGATAATCCATTTTATAATTTACCTTTCTTTCAATCCAATATCCATTTTATGTGAAAATAACACCATAAAGATATTTTCAACACCTGACAAAATGCACTTCGTATTCCCCTTGCCCACATGATGTGGTTTGTGAAAATATATCAATAAAAGTGTTTGATGAAGAAATAAATATTTGTGGCATTGAGAGCCAGAATAACACCTATGCACAATCATGGAAAGAGAGGGATCAAGAGGTGATACGTTTCTAATGAATCTGTTGTTTATTTCTTTATGAATATAACTGATATAGCAACATTGAAAATGTTTGATAATGATAGCAGAGAAGAAAACATGCCTCTTGGTATATATCAATCACCCGGGATTGTACACTTTCCATTAATTTGATATTGGTCAAATATGTATCCATAAAACAGATTTTTTTTAATATTGGGAGGATCCCAGTAAATGTATGCCAAAGTGAGCCATGGATCACAATTCCTTGTTTTATTTCAATGATGCTCTTGCTGAGTTTTTGAAAATGAGTGACAATTCAAGATCTAGATGGAGCTGTGATATATAAGAAATCTGCATGTGCTAATGCCTTGTATTTTCTCCATTTGGACGTTTGGAACTTCTTTTATTTTTTGCTATATTCATGTATGAAAGCTATACATCACTAAAAAATATATTAAGAGAAAGAGGGCCATGTGAGTAAAGAAAAGGTTTTGGACTCACCTGGCTCTCTAAACCGATCCTCTTTTATTTCCTTCCCATGTTGGAGACTAAGATCACCTGGGCCAATGCGTCGAGGGGTGGTACACTCTGCCTGATGGATTATGTACTTCAATTTTTAGAACCATCCACCTCCCCACAGATATCAAGTGAAAAGGAGATTTGCTCTTTGAAAGATGATTGATCCTAAATGTGTCTTTTCTGTCCAGCTCTGTTCTAGGATTTCTCATAATCCTCAGCAGAAAGTTTGAGGTTAGGGTCTGTTTGAACATGGGTTTCTTTTGCTTTCTGTTTGTGTCTCTTTGGATTCCAATTACATTTTAAGAAAATGTTTGATTTTGAATAAATTAATTTCTAAAAATTTAGAATATGCAAAAGCAGCAGTTATTGCTCTATGAACACCAGCCTCATGATCTCTCTGCACTCGAGAGCAATTCATACATATCGAGAAATTTAGAAATAGTCATGTAACAAAACTTGGGGGATTCTAAACATATTGTAAAAATTTCTAACGTCATGTAAATATATTATCCAGTGAATGAACAATTTAAAATTGGGAATATTAAAAAGGGAGGAAAGCCTGACAAGCATTTCTTGTCTTCCCTTTTTTATTTTCTAAGTTAGAGAAGTTTAATATTATTTTATTAACTTTTAAGCAGAAAATCTAGTCCAGAAACATAGGTCCCAACTGCATTCTGTGTTCCTTCATATCATGGTAGCCTCTTCTTTTTAAAGAGTTTAATTTTTTAAAAAATGCTTTCATTTCCAAAGGGCGATGACTGTATCTCTGGAATAATTTTTTCTCAATCTGGTAAAGATTCATTTGAAGACATTATTTGATATTGAACCCTTCCTTCAAGATTTGTATTTTGCCTAGTTCTTAAAAATGATTTTTTAAAATTTTAGATACTCCAAATAGATATAAGAGAGACTATCATCCCAAGTGGAGTTATATTTGAATTCCATTGATTTCAAGTCTTGTTTTCACCTCCAACTCACCACATTCTTAGTTTTGTAAATACATTATTCTGAACAGAAAATGTGATCTTCCAAATTATTTATGCATTCGGTCTGAATCTTGACACCAGCTGAGCCCAAAACCATGCAAAACCGTGGAGACCAGTATCTTCCAGCTCATGACAAAATATCAGCAATGGTTACCATGAGCCACATTGCATAAAATATGTTTGAAACTCCTTTCCCAAACACCGCCTTCAACGTGTATGTGTAGCTCTGTGTATAAGGAGTGTCTGTTTTGAAGTCACTTATGGTTTTATTTTTCCACATATTCTTGCATTTGATGAGTGGATTTTTTGTTTTGCTTCTATTTTTGGACCAGCAGCATAAATCAATGACAAGGAGAATTAGAGCAGAATTACTTTTCACTAGGATACCATACATTTCTTTCCCTGTCCTGTCTATATTTAGCAGTGTCTTTGTAGATGCTGTCTCACAAAGAGCCCACACTCTATCGCTTCAAGCTGCCAGGAATGATTCTTTGGAACTGTGTGGGTAACACCCACCTAAAATCATGCCTTGGAGGAGAGGAAAGAAGACAAGGATTGCTACTGGCTATGGAACCTCCTCCATGGCCATTTCACTGGGCGGCAATGAGAGAGTGAGATTGAATCTCCCCTGCCATCCTCAACTAGTCAGAGCCATTTTGACCCCAAGGAGAAAATATCAATATCAGGAACCTTGAAATGACTGTCCAATTTACTAACATGGGATGTAGTCTGTGTCTGGTGAATTTTTATAATGTTTGCTATTCATTGCGAATGCAAGACTATCTCATATATTTCTCTACCCTTTACTTCCTTTGTTTTCAGTATCCCTGTTTGTAAATGCTGTGGTGGTCTTGCTCATCAGGTTATTAACGTTAATTGATGCTATGGGAGTTGTGCAAATACCAAAGATGAAACCTTTCTTACTTTGAAAGCATGATTACCTCAATAGACACTGCACTAATAAAACAAAAATTCATTTCCAGTTAGAGACTGTTTTGTCCAGGAGTTTCAGCTGGAATATGATAATGAGAATTTTGTTACTCTATTTTTCCATTATATTAGACTTTTAATATTCATTTATATATCTTTGCCCCATATGTCCGTTTCTTATCATGCATTATATTAAATCATATCCAATCTGATAATCCCTTTTAAAATTTTCCTTTCATTCCATCCAATATACATTTTATGTGACAATGTGATAATAAAGATCTTTTCAACATCTGTCAAAAAGCTCTTCATTTTCCCTTGCCCACAGGACATGGTGGGTGAAAATATAGCAAAATAAGTGTTTGATGAAGAAATAAACATTTGTGACAAGAAGTGTCAGAATAAAACCTATGCACAGCCATGGAAATAGAGGGATCGAGAAGTGAAAAGATTCTACCTATTCTGCTGTTTATTTCTTTATGATTCCTGATATAGCAACACTGAAAATGTTTAATAATGATAACAGAGAAGACAGCACACCTCTCTGAATATATCAAACACCAGAGATTGTACACTTTCAATTAATTTCATGTTGGACAAATATGTATCCATGAAACAGATTTCTTTTAATATTGGCAGTATCCCAATGAATCACAGGAAATTGAGCGATGGATCACAATTCCCTGCTGTATTTCAATGATGCTCTTCCTGAGTTTTTTTTAAAAGGACTGACAACTCAAGATCCAGATGGATCTGTGATATATAGAAAACCTGCATTTGGTTATGCCTTGTATTTTCTCTGTTTGGACGTTTGGCCCTTCTTTTATTTTTTGGTATATTCATGTATGAAAGCTTTCCATGACTAAAATATAAATTAAGAGAAAGAGGGACATGTGAGTAAAGAAAAAGTTTTGGACTCACATGGCTCTATAAACTGATCCTCCTTTATTTCCCTCCCATGTTGGAGTTTATGTTCACCTGTGTCAAGGTGTGGAAGGGTGGTACACTCTGCCTGATGGATTATGTCCTTCAATTTTAAGAAGCATCCACCTCCCTGCAGATATCTAGTGTAAAGGATAGTTGCTCTTTGAAAGATGATTCATCCTAAAAGTGTATACTCTGTCCACGTCAGTTCTAGCAGTTCTCATAATCCTCAACAGAAATTTTGAGGGTGGGGTCTGTTTGAACATGGAGTTCTTTTGCTTTCTGTTTCTGTCTCTGTGGATCCCACTTATATTGTAAAAATAAGTTTAATTTTGTATATATTAATTTATAAAATTGTCGAATCTGCAAATGCAGCAGATATTTCAGGACCCTTGAAATGGCAGTCCAATTTACTAAGCTGGGATGTAGTTGGTGTCTGGTGAATTTTTATAATGTTTGCTCTTCATTGAGAATGCAAAACTATCTCATTGTATTCTCATTTCTTTCTCTACCCTTTAAATCCTTTCTTTTTAGGATCCCAGTTAGTAAATGTTGTGGTGGTCTTAGTCATCTTGTTATTAACGTTAATTAATGCCAATTGGAAGTGTGCAAATATGAAAGATGAAACCTTTCTTACTTTGAAATCATGATTACCTCAATAGACAATGCATGACTTAAACAAAAATTCATTTCCAATTAGAGACAGTTTTGTCCAAGGGCTTCAGCTGGAATATGAGGATGAGAATTTTTTTACACTAATTTGCCATTATATTTTAATTTTTATTTTCCTTTATATATCTTTATCCCATATATCCCTTTCTTATCATGGATTATATTAAATCATACCCAATCTGATAATCCCTTTTGAATTTGCCTTTCTTTCAATCCAATATCCAATTTAAGTGACAATGTTACAATAAAGATCCTCCCAACACCTGGTAAAAAGCTCTTCATATTCCCCTTGCCCCCAGGACATGGTGTGTGAAAATATATCAATAAAAGTGTTTGATGAAGAAATAAATATTTGTGACATGGATGGCCAGAATAACAACTATGCACAGCCATGGAAAGAGAGGGATGAAGAGGTGAAAAGTCTCTGCATAATCTGCTCTTTATTTCTTTATGAGTACTGATATAACAACACTGAAAATATTTAATAATGATAGCAGAAAAGAAAGCACACCTCTCTAAATATATCATACACGAGAGAATGTACACTTTCAATTAATTTCATATTGGACAAATATGTATCCATAAAAAAGGTTTCTTTTAATTGTGGAAGGATCCCAGTTAATCACACGAAATTGAACCAAGGATCACATTTCCTTGTTGTATTTCAATGATTCTCTTGCCGAGTTTTTGAAAATGAATGACAATTAAAGATCCAGATATAGCTGTGCTATATTGGACTCTTGCATGTGGTTATGCGTTATATTTTCTCCATTTTCACCTTTTGAACTTCATTTCTTTTTTGGTATATTCATGTATGAATGGTATCCATCAAAGAAAATAAATTAGGAGAGAGAGGGCCATGTGAGTAAAGAAATAGATTTGGATTCACCTCACTCTCTAAAGTGTTCTTCCTTCGTATCCCTTCCATGTTGGAGACTATGTTCACATGTGCCTGGGGATGGAGGGGTTATACATTCTGCCTGATGGATTATGTCCTTCAATTTTAAGAACCAATCCCCACCCCCTGGTATCTTGTGAAAAGATGAGTTGCTCTTTGAAAACTGATTCATCCTACAAGTGTGTTTTCTCTCCTGGTTAGTTCTAGCTGTTCTCCCAATCCTCAGGAGAAGTTTTCAATGTGGGGCTGCTGGTACATGGAGTTCTTTTGCCTTCTGTTTGTGCCTCCGTGGATTCCACTTATATTGTAAGAGTAAGTTTGATTTTGTATAAATTAATTTCTAAAAATTTAGAATATGCCATAGCAGCAGTTATTTCTATTTGAACAACAGCATTATGATCTCCCTGCACTCGAGAATAAGTCATAGATATCGAGAAAATAAAAATTATGGTCGGGTAAAAAAACCTGGGCGATTCTAACCATATTGTATAGATTTCTGAAGTCATGTAAATATATTTCCAGTGAATGTTCAACTTTATATTGGGAATATTAAAAAGTGAGGAAAGCCTGACAAGCAGTTGTTGATGTCACATATTTTTTTTAAGTTAGATTAATTTAATATTATTTTATTAACAATTAAGAAGTAAATCTCGTCCAGAAATACAGGTTCCAACTGAATTATGTGGACATTTATATCATGGTAGCCTCTTGTTTTTAAAGAGCTTAATTGAAAAAAAAATAGCTTTCATTTCAAAAGAGTGATGACTGTATCCAGGAATAATTTTTTCTCTTTCCGGTAAAGATTTATTTGGAGGTCTTTTAACATAGTGGTCCATTCTTCAATATTTGTATTTTGCCTAGTTCTTAAAAGGGTTTTTTTTTTTTAATTTTAGATACTCCAAATGTATATAAGAGAAATTATTATCCCATGGTGAGTTATATCTGGATCCCATTGATTTCAAGTCTTGTTTTTACCTCCTATCCACCATATCCATATTTTTGTAAAAACATTTTATGAACAGAAATTATTTTCTTCCAAAATATTTATGCCTTCCATCAGAATTTTGATATGACCTAAGTCCTAAATCACGCAAACTGTGGTGCCCAATTTCTTCCAGCACATGATTAAATATCAGAATTGGTTACCAAGAGCCACATCCATACTATATGATAGAAACATATTTCTCTTACGCTGCCATCAACGTGTATCAATACCTGTGTGTATAAGTAGTGTCTTTTTTGAAGTTATTTATGGTTTTATTTTCCACATAATCTTGTTTTTGATAAGTGAATTTTTTGTTTTAATTCTATTTTTGTAACAACAGCAAAAATCACTGGCAAGGAAAATCAGAGCAGAGTTACTTTCACTAGGATTCCATTCATTTCCTTCCCTTTCCTGTCTATAATTAGCAAAGCCTTTTTAGATGCTGTCTTTGCAAAGAGCCCACACTCCATGGCTTCAAGTAACCAGGAATGATTGTTTGGGATTTTGTGGGTAACACCCACCTATGATCATGCCTTGGAGGGGAGGAAAGAAGACAGGGTTTGCTAGTGGCTATGAAATTGCCCCCATGGTCATTTCTCTGGGTGGCAATGAGAGGGTGAGCTTGAATCTCACCTACCAGCCTCCACTTGCCAGAGCAATTTTGACCCCAGGGCGAAAATACCAATATCAGGACACTTGATATGGATGTCCAATTTACTAAGCTGGGATGTACTTGCTGCCTGGTGAATTTTGATAATGTTGACTCTCCATTGAGAATACAATACTATCAATGTATTCTCATTTCTTTCTCTATCCTTTACTACTTTCTTATCAGGATCCCAGTTTTTAAATGCTGTGGTTTTCCTAGTCATCTTGTTATTAACGTTAATTTATGCCAATTGGAAGGGTGAAAACACAAAAGACGAAGCTTTTCTTACTTTGAAAGCATGATTACCTCAATAGACACTGCATGACTTAAACAAAAATTCATTTCCAATTCGAGACAGTTTAGTCCAAGTGTTTCATCTAGAACATAAGAATGAGAATTTTTTTACACTATTATTCCATTGTATTTTTATTTTTATTTTCCTTTATATATCTTTATCCCATATATCACTTTCTTATCATGGATAATATTAAATCATACCCAATCTGATAATCCCTTTAAAATTTACCTTTCTTTCAATCCAATCTCCATTTTATGTGACAATGTTACAATAAAGATCTTTTCAACACCTGATAAAAAGCTCTTCATATTCCCCTTGCCCACAGGACAAGGTGGGTGAAAATATATCAATAAAACTGTTTGATAAAGAAGTAAATATTTGTGACATGGAGAGCTAGAATAACACCGATGCACAACCATGGAAAGAGTGGGATCGAGAGGTGAAAAATTTCTACTGAATCAGCGGTTTATTTCTTTTATGATTACCAATATAGGAACACCAAAAATGTTTAATAATGATAGAAGAGAAGAAAGCACAACTCTCTGAATGTATCAAACACCAAAGTTTGTACACTTTCAATTAATTTCATATTGGACAAATATGTATCCATAAAACAGATTTCTTTTAATATTGTGAGGATCCCAGTAAATCACACGAAAGTGGGCCATGGACCACAACTCCTTGTTGTAATTCAATGATGCTTTTGTTGAGTTATTGAAAATGACTAACGATTAAAGATCGAGATGGAGCTGTGATATATGGGACCCCTGCATGTGGATATGCCTTGTATTTTCTCAGTTTGAACATTTTGTACTTCAGTTATTTTTCAGTATTTTCATGTATGAATGCTATCCATAAAATATATATATATATATATATTAAGAGAAAGAGGGACATGTGATTAAATAAATTGTTTTGGATTTACCTGGCTCCCTAAACTCTTCCTCCTAATTTTTCACCAATGTTTGAGACTAGATCACCTGTGCCAAAGTGTGGATGGGTGGTACACAATGCTGGACATATTATGTCCTTCATTTTTAAAAACAAAACCCCTCCTTGAAGATATTTAGTGAAAAGGAGAGTTTCTCTTTGAAAGGTGATTCATCCTACAAGTGTGTTTTCTCTCCTGGTTTGTTCTGGCAGTTCTCTCAAACGTCAGGAGAAGTTCTCAAGTTGGGGGAGTTTGATCACAGAGATCTTTTGCCTTCTCTTTGTGTCTCTGTGGATTCCACTTATATTGTAAGAATAAGTTTGATTTTCATATAAATTAATTTCTAAAAATTTTGACTATGATATAGCAGCAGTTATTTCTATTTGAACACCAGCATTATGATCTCCCTGCCCTTGAGAACAACTCATATATATCGAGAAAATAAAAAATTCTGTTGGGTAACAAAACCTTGGGGATTCTAACCATATTGTATAGATTTCTGAAATCCTGTCAATAAACTTCCAGTGAATGATCAATTTAAAATTTTGAATATTAAAAAGGGAGGAAAGCCTGACAAGCATTTTTTGTCTTCCCATTTTTATTTTCTAAGTTAGAGTAGTTTAATATTATTTTATTAACTATTAAGCACAAAATCTAGTCCAGAAATATAGGTCCCAAATGCATTTTGCCTTCATTCATATCATGGTAACCTTTTGTTTATAAAGAGTTTAATTTAAAAAAAAAAATGCTTTAATTTCCAAAGAGCGATGACCGTATCTCTGGAATAATTTTTCTCTTTCTGGTAAAGATATATTCAAAGGTATTTTTAGATAGTGATCCCTTCTTTCATGGTTTGTATTTTGCCTAGTTCTTAAAAATGATTTCTTTAAAATTTTAGGTTCTCCAAATATATATATAAGAGAGACTATCATCCCAAGGTGAGTTATATCATGATTCTATTGATTTCAAGTCTTGTTTCACATCCAACTCCGAACATATTTATTTTGTAAATAAATTATTTTGAAAAGAAAATATGGTCTTTCAAAGTATTTATGTATTCAGTGAGAATTTTGTTACCACCTGAGTCCAAAATCACACAAAACCGCAGTGACAATTTCTTCCAGCTCATGACAAAAATGTCAGCAATGGTTACCATGGGCCAAGTTCCATACAATATCTTTGAAATTCATTTCCCAAATCCTGCCTTCAACATGTATCTATAGCTCTGTGTATATGGAGTGTCTGCTTTGAAGTCAATTATGATTTTATTTATCTACATAGTCTTGCACTTGATGAGTGGATTTTTGTTTTACTTCTCTTTTTGGACCAGCAGCTCAAATCACTGACAAGGAGAATTAGAGCAGAGTTACTTTTCACTAGGATTCCATTAATTTCTTTCCCTTTCCTGTCTCATATTTAGCAGTGCAATTATCGATGCATCTTTGCAAAAAGCCCACACTCCATGGCTTCAAGCTCCCAGGAATGATTGTTTGGAATTTTGAGGGTAACACCCACCTATGATCATGACTTGGAGGAGAGGAAAGAAGACAGGGTTTGCTAGTGGCTATTTAGCCACCCTGACGGCCATTGTACTGGGTGGCAGTTGAGAGGGTGAGCATGCTTCCCAATATCCAGCCTCCACATTCAGAGCCATTTTGACCCCAGGATGAAAATTTCAATATCATGTTCCTTGAAATGGTTGTCCACTAAGGTGGGATGTACCTGATTTCAGGTGAATTTTGATAATGTTGGCTCTTCATTGAAAATGCAATTCTTTCTCATTGTATTCTCACTTCTTCATCTACCCCTTATTCTTTTTTTTCAGTATCCCTATTTGTAAATGCTGTGGTGGTCCTAATCATTAGTTATTAACATTAATTAATACTATTGGAAGTGTGCAAACACCAAAGATGAAAAATTTCTAACTTTGAAACCATGATTACCTCAATTGACACTGCTCTACTTGAACAAAAATTCATTTCCAGAGAGAGACTGTTTTGTCCAAGAGATACATTTGGAAAATGATGATGGGAATTCTGTTGTTCTATTTTTCCATTATATTAGGCTTTTTTTGTCCCATATGTCTGTTTCTTATCATAGATTATATTAAATTGTACCCAATCTGATAATCCTTTTTAAAATTTACATTTTGTTCTATCCAATATCCATTTTATGTGACAATGTGACAATAAAGATCATTTCAACATCTGACAAAAATGTCTTCATATTCCCCTTGCCCACAGGACAGGTGGGTGAAAATATAGCAATAAAACTGTTTGATGAAGAAGTAAATATTTGTGAAAAGAAGAGTGAGAATAACACCTATGCATAGCCATGGAAAGAGAGGGATCGAGAGGTGAAAAGTTTCTACATAACCTCCTATTTATTTCTTTACTACTGATATAGCAATGCTGATGATATAGCAATGCTGATATAGCAAAGTTGATGGAGTTTCAAAGGCCATGACTACCTACTATAAGCAGATCACTTTGGAATGTAGGAGACATCCTGGAATGTAGGAGATAAGAACCTAGTCTCATGATAATGAGACAGGATCTTATAGTAGCTGGGTGGGGAATCATCCTGAGTTTCTATGTTAGATAAGATTTACAACATCTGCTACATGCAGGAATGTAAACCCTTCAAGAATATAAACTGTCATCTATTGATTTAATGTAAACCCTTCAAGAATATAAACTGTCATCTATTGATTCAAAAACCAAATAAAAGCCATGCTCTATGGTGTGGCTGGGCTCTTCTCTCCAGTTCGGACGGAGAGTCCCCTGATCCCAGTTTTTCTTCTCTTTGTCTTATTCCTTTTTTCTCATCCGCGGCACCGTTTTCACGGACCCAGAGCCTGACCGGCAACATATGGCGCCCAATAAGTGTAATTATGATGTGGTATCTTACCTTGACCTAATACTTTACCTATAATTAATCCAATGTAAAACCACCATGTCCATAGTTTTAAGTCTTGGCAGCATCTTCAACTCTAGGCTTGATTCTTCTGGAGGGGATCCACTGCTCTTCTCCTGTTTCTGTAATGATAAGAGCAAAACCTCGGCCCCAAAATTTTACCTCTCCTTTTTCCCATTTATTGGTTGTTTCATTTTTCCAGTATATTGGTTGTCCACATTTTTCATTTACATTCCCTTTTTTCTTAACCTCCCAATGTCTTTCTGCTGCTGTGGTATTAGAAATTTGTTGTCTATTAAGAAAATTTAAGGTAAGCAATGCTTTAGATAATTTGTCTTTAGCAGATTCTCCTCCATCTCCCCCTTTTTGTTTTTGCAACATCAATTTTAATAAGTGATTACTCTTTTCTACTATCGCTTGTCCCTGAGGGTTATATGGAATTCCTGTAACATGTTTAATATTCCAATCACTGCAAAATTTTTTGAAAGATTGACTAAGATAGGCAGGCCCATTATCAGTTTTTAGCTGTGCTGGCAGGCCCATTACTGCAAAACAGTGTAATAAATGAGAACGTACGTGTGAGGCCTTTTCACCAGCTTGAGCAGTTGCCCAAATAAAATTAGAATATGTATCCACTGTCACATGCACATACTGAAGGCGGCCAAAAGAGGGCACATGCGTGACATCCATTTGCCAAATTTCGTTAGGATGTTCTCCACGGGGATTAGTTCCTGGAGAGAAAGTGGGGGCATTTATGGGCCCACAAGTAGGACATTGTCTAACAATCCTCTTACTTTCTTTTACTGTTAAGTGGGGATATTTATGACGTAAGCCAGAAGCATTAGTATGTGTAAGTTTATGATAATCAGCAGCAGATTCTGTATGAGCAATAAGTTTATCTACTAAATCATTTTGTGAAGCCATAGGGCCAGGAAGTTGAGAATGGGAACGAATATGAGTAATATAGATTGGATTAGATCGTTCACGAACAGTCTTTTGTAATTGTAGGAAAAGAGCTTCTAATTCAGAAGCTGGAGTTATTTGAGCTGTTTCTATATGATAAACAACATGACAAACATAAGCAGAATCAGACACAATATTTAAAGGCTCAGAAACATCAGCTAGCAATTGAATAACAGCCATAAGTTCTACCTTTTGGGCAGATAAATAAGGTGTTTTCCAAGATTTTGTAGTTGGGCCTAAATAGCCTGCATTTCCATTACTGCTGCCATCAGTGTAGTAAGTTGGAGCAGCAGAGAGTGGTTGTTGTTTCACAACCTTAGGAAGAATCCATGAAGTACGTTTTAAAAACTGTAAAAATTTTGAATTTGGAAAGTGATTGTCAACTGTTCCAATAAAATCTGCTAAGGCTACTTGCCAAGAGTTACTGAACTGCCAGAGCTGAGAAAGCTCCTGCTTTGTAAGGTCTAATATGATTTTATCAGGATCTCTAGCCATAAGCTGTCTCAGGCGAATACGGCCTTTTGATATTATTGCTGAGATTTTTTCAGGATAAGTATTAAGTTTTTTTGTATCTTTGTTGGGTAGGAATATCCATTCTATTATGCCCTCCTCTTGCCAAAGTATCCCAGTAGGGGAATGGCAAGATGGAAATATTAAAAGAGAAATTGGAAGATTAACATTTATCCTTGTTAGTTGGCTGTTTTGCACTCTTTTTTCCAACCATTTTAACTCCTCTTTTGCTTCTGGGCTTAAAAAGCGAGGGCTATTTAAGTCAGGGTCTCCTGTTAGGGTATTGAAAAGATTAGTTAAAGCATAAGTTGGAATTCCTAAAGTAGGCCGTACCCAATTAATATCACCCAGTAATTTCTGAAAATCATTTAGAGTGCGTAAATTATCAGTTCGAAACTGGACCTTTTGTGGAGTTATAATATTTCTATCAATAGTATGACCTAAATATTGAAAAGGAACCTGTTTTTGAATTTTTTCTTCTGCTATTTGCAACCCATGTTGAGGAAGAATTTCTTTAGCCAACTGAAATAATTGTTTCAGCTCTGAAGATTGCTCAGTGGCAAAAAGAATATCATCCATATAATGAATAATCATAGCCTTAGGAAATTGTTTTCGTAAAATTTGTAATGGAATGTGAACAAAGGATTGACATAATGTAGGACTGTTCATCATTCCCTGAGGTAAAACTTTCCACTGATATCGTTCATTAGGAGCTGAATGATTAATAGAAGGAATAGTAAATGCAAATTTTTCTCTATCATTTGGATTAAGAGGAATATTAAAGAAACAATCTTTTAAATCAATAATAATAATATGCCAATTTTGTGGGATCATAGCTGGGGATGGCAAACCAGGCTGTAAAGATCCCATAGGTTGAATAACTTTGTTAATTTCACGCAAATCAGTTAACATGCGCCATTTGCCAGATTTCTTTTTAATTACAAAAACGGGAGAATTCCACGGACTAGTAGAGGGCTCAATATGCCCTGCCATTAACTGCTCCTGCACTAATTCTTTCAGGGCTTCCAATTTTTCTTTCAGAAGGGGCCACTGTTCTACCCAGATAGGTTTGTTTGTTAGCCATTTTAAAGGCAATGCGAAGCCCTTTGTAACAGTAGCCCCTACTCTAAATTTGAATATCCTAGGCCACGGTAGTCTCCAGTATGTCGCATTTCAGGTTGGGAAGGGGGAGCATATTGCATGTGAGTAATAAGATGTTTAGCTGTATCAGAAACATGAGGAATATTCAAATAAGCTCCCCATTGGTATAATAAGTCTCTTCCCCATAAATTAAGTCCTACATCTGCAACATAAGGTTGCAGAGCGGCCTCTTGTCCTTCTGGACCTTCTACCTTAAATATCTGAGTACTCTGGTAAACATCCGTCATTGTGCCAACGCCAGTAAAAACTGTAGGCACCTTCTGCAAAGTCCAAGCTTGTGGCCAATATCGTTTAGCAATAATAGAAACATCAGCACCAGTATCCACCAATCCTAAAAATATCTTTCCGTTTATTTTTATGGTAATTTCAGGCCTTTCATCTCCAATTGCTGTTTGCCAAAAAACTTTACGCCCAGTGGAACCAAATTCCTTTGCACATTTTAAAGGAGGTTTACGATACGGTAACAAAAGAAGTTGAGCTATGCTATCTCCTGATTCAATCTGATAGGGAGTTAAAGTTTGTACCAATAAACAAATTTCTCCATCAAAATTGGAGTTAATGATCCCCGTTTGCACCAAAACACCTTGGGTTGTAAGACTGTTGCGGCCAATGATAAAACCTACATTGTTTTCTGGGATAGGCCCTTTAATTCCTGTTCTTATTTTTTGTATACCAAGTGAAGGCGTAATGAACTTGGTTTCAGCTGAGGGAAGATCGACAGCTGCACTGCCTTTGGTAACTGCCTTAAGCTCTGTTACAGGCCGGAGTGAGCTACTCCGTTGCTGACTGGGTAGGTTTGAGCAAGGCTGGGAAATGTGCTCATATTGTTTGTCTGAGGGCCTTGAGCGAGGCCCGCTTGGAAGTTTCCCGACTTATTAATGAGAGTGCCATTTTTATGATATTTAGAATGGCATTCCTTGGCCCAGTGCAGCCCTTTCTGACATATAGGACATACGCGAGTCGGTATTGATCTATTATTGCCGCTAGGTGGCGCTCTTACACCAGTTTTGGCTCGGCAGTCTTTTTTCATATGACCTGGTTTCCCACATTTAAAGCAATTTAAATTATTAATCATAGGACTATGTCCCTTTATAGCAGCTGCAAGAAGGGTCATGTTATATGTATTAGACCCAATGTCTTGGCATGCCCTTATATAATCCTGTAAAGTACCTCCATTTGCCTTTATTGGACGCAAAGCCTTTTTACACTCACTATTAGCATTATCAAAAGCCAACATCAGAATAAGCATCTCTTTAAGGTCATGCTGAGTTACTGTCTTGTTGACTACATCTGCCAGCCTAGCTACAAATTCAACATAAGGTTCAGTATTTCCTTGAACAATTTTTGAAAATGATTGTATAGCCTGTCCAGGAGTGGAGATTCGTCTCCAGGCAGCTAGGCAGCACAATCGCACTTGTACAATGGCAATATCATCATATTGTGCTTGGCAAGGAACTCCAGCCCATTGACCTATTCCTAATATTTGTTCAGCAGTAATAGGCACTGGTGGATTTTGCTGTTTATTTCGTCGTGCTACAATATTAGCTTCATCAGTCCACCAAGTTTTAAATTGTAAAAATTCTGCCGGACTAAGAACAGCTCGAGCTAACAAATCCCAGTCCCAGGGTATTAATCTGTCTGCTTGTGCCAAACCTTGCACCAATCCTTGAGTATAAGGAGAATTAACACCATATTGAGTGCATGCTTGTTTTAATTCTTTGATAGTTTTAAAAGGAATAGGAGCATGCTCATACTGTACACCCCCTTGGGGACTGTCAGCATCTGCTGGAATTTGAGTTACTGTTACTGGAAAAGTAGAAAGGAGTTGCATAGCCTCTGAATCTCCCTCTCTACTTCCCTGTGCTATACTTTTCATAATTGAGGAGGATGGTGCTGGCACAAAAACAGAAACTTTAGGAGGGTCATCAAATGTTGTAAAAAATGGATCAGCAGATGCCTTAGGCGGCGCAGATGCTGGCTCAAAAGACAACAAATCATAATTTGGAGCAGACGGCATAGTGACCGCTGAAAAAGCTCCATAAGCTTCCTCTTTCCTTTCCTTCTTTCTATTAGACCTGAGTCTATCTGTTCCTGCCTGCTCACTAACCCCCGCAAGTACATTTTCATCAAAATCACCATTAGCTTGTTCTGCCATCGGTCCAACAATAGCAATATCCTGTTCACAATCTTCATCCTCATCTGATTGCAAAGGTTCAAGAGCAACAGAAATAAGACTACACAAAGACCATACATGAAGGGGAATTATTTCTCCCTCTTGATGAGCTCTTTTTAAAGCTTTCATCACTAACTTCCATTGTTCCAGGTTTAAAATATCCCGCCCTTGCGGCCGAAACCAATAACAATGTTTCTGTACAAGAGAAAAAAGTTCCTCAAAAGCCGAGGATTTAACAGTTACACCGGTGCATTTTAATAGAGTTTTTAACACTCTAGAGAACTCTTCAAAGTTCGACTGCTGATTACCCATTACCCTGATGATTCCAAGGATGAAGCTTACCTTTTCTGTTTCTTTTTCTTTTAAAACCGCTCTCAGGAGCTCCTTGGTCCGCGCACTGACTGAAAGAAAAGTTTCGTTTTCAGAGCCCCACGTTGGGCGCCATATGTAATGATAGCAGTGAAGAAAGAACACCACTCTGAATATTTCAAACACCAGAGATTGTACAATTTCAATTAATTTCATATTGGATAAATATATATCCATAAAACAGATTTCTTTTGATATTGGGACTAACCCAGTAAATCAAATGAAAGTGAGACATGGATCACAATTCCTTGCTGTATTTCATTGATGCTCTTTCCGAGTTTTCGAAAATGACTGACAATTAAAGATCAAGATGGAGCTGTGATACATGGGACCCATGCATTTGGTTATGCCTTATATTTTCTCCATTTGCCACTTTTGTACTTCATTTGTTTTCAGTATATTCTTGTATGAATGATATCCATTCAAAAAAATAAATTAAGAGAAAGAGGGCCATGTGAGTAAAGAAAATATTTTGGATTCATCTGGCTATCTAAATTGTTCCTCCTTCGTATCCTTTCCATGGTGGAGACTATAATCACATTTGCATAGGGATGGAGGGGTTGTACACTCTGCCTGATGGATTAGGTCCTTCAATTTTAAGAACTATTGCCCTCAAGCTGATATGTAGTGAAATGGTGAGTTGTTCTTTGAAAGTGATTCATCCTACAGGTGTGTTTTCTCTTCTGATTAGTTCTAGCTCTTCTCCCAATCCTCAGGAGAAGTTTTCAAGTTGGGGATGTCGGTACACGGAGTTCTTTTGCCTTCTGTTTGTGCCTCTGTGGATTCCACTTATATTGTAAGAATAAGTTTAATTTTGTATAAATTAATTTCTAAAAATTTAGAATATGCCATAGCAGCAGTTATTTCTATTTGAACAACAGCATTATGATCTCCCTGCACTCGAGAACAACTCATAGATATCTAGAAAATAAAAATTACTGTCAGGTAACAATACCTATGGGATTCTAACCATATTGTAAAGATTTCTGAAATCATGTAAATATATTTCTAGTGAATGTTCAACTTTATATTGGGAATATTTAAAAGTGATGAAAGCCTGAGAAGCACTTGTTGACTACACAAAGTTTTTCAAAGTTAGAGTAGTTTAATATTTTATTAACTATTAAGAAGAAATTCTAATCCAGAAATATAGGTTCCAACTGAATTCTGTGGACATTTATATCATGGTAGCCTCTTGTTTTTAAAGAGCATAATTGAAAAAAAAAAAAAAAGCTTTCATTTCAAAAGAGTGATTACTGTATCCCAGGAATAATTTTTTCTCACTCCAGTAAAGATTTCTATGGAGATCTTTTTACATAGTAGTCCCTTCTTCAATATTTGTATTTTGCCTAATTCTTAAAAATGTGTTTTTTTTTATTTTAGATATTCCAAATGTATATGAGACATTATTATCTGAAGGTGAGTTATATCTGGATTCCATTGATTTCAAGTCTTGTTTTTACCTCCTACCCACCACATCCATATTTTTGTGAAAACTTTTTTATGAACAGAAATTATTATCTTCCAAAATATTTATGCCTTCCATCAGAATTTTGATATGACCTAAGTCCCAAATCATGCAAACCATGGGGCCCAATTTTTTCCAGCTTATGACTAAATATCAGAATTGGTGACTATGAGCCACATGCATACAATATTAACGAAACATATTTCTCTTACGCAGCCTTCAACGTGTATCTATGCCTGCGTGTATAAGGAGTGTCTGTTTTGAAGTCACTAATGATTATATTTTACAAGTAATCTTGTTTTTGACGAGAGAATTTTTTGTTTTAATTCTATTTTTGGAACAATAACACAAATCACTGGAAGGAAAATTAGAGCAGAGTTACATTTCAATAGGATTCCGTTCATTTCCTTCCCTTTCCTGTCTATAATTAGCAAAGATTTTTAGATGCTGTCTTTGCAAAGAGCCCACACTTCACGGCTTCAAGCAACCAGGAATGATTGTTTGTAATTGTGTGGGTAACATCCACCTATGATCATGCCTTGGAGGAGAGGAAAGAAGAGATGGCTTGCTAGTGGCTATGAAACCACCCCCACAGCCAATTCACTGGGCAGCAGTTGAGAAGGTGAGTATGCTTCTCAATAGCCAGCCTCCACAGTCAGAGCCATTTAGACCCAAGGATGAAAATATCAATATCATGTTCCTTGAAATGGTTGTCCAATTTACTAAGCTGGGATGTACCTGGTTTCTGGTGAATTTTGATAATGTTGGCTCTTCATTGAAAATGCAAATACTTTCTCATTGTATTCTCATTTCTTCCTCAACTCCTTATTTCTTTGTTTTCAGTATCCCTATTTGTAAATGCTGTGGTGGTCCTAGTCATTTGTTATTAACGTTAATTAATGCTATTGGAAGTGTGCAAACACCAAAGATTAAAAATTTCTTACTTTGAAAGCATGATTACCTCAATAGACACTGCACAACTTGAACAAAAATTCACTTCCAGTGAGAGACTGTTTTGTCCAAGAGTTACAGTTCAAAAATGATGATGAGAATTCTGTTGTTCTATTTTTCCATTATATTAGACTTTTTATTTTTGTTTATATATCTTTGTCCCGTATGTCTGTTTCTTATCACGGATTATATTCAATCGTACCCAATCTGATAATCCCTTTTAAAATTTATGTTTTGCGCAATCCAACATCCATTTTATGTGACAATGTGACAATAAAGATCATTTCAACATCTTGCCTACAGGACAAGGTGGGTGAAAATATAGCAATAAAAGTGTTTGATGAAGAAGTAAATATTTGTGACAAAAGAGACAGAATAACACATATGCATAGCCATGGAAAGAGAGGGATAGAAAGGTGAAAAGTTTCTACTTCATCTGCTGTTTATTTCTTTATGATTACTGATATAGCAAGGCTGAAAATATTTAATAATAATATCAGTGAAGAAAGAACACCACTCTGAATATTTCAAACACCAGAGATTGTACACTTTCAATTAATTTCATATTGCACAAATATATATTCATAAAACAGATATCTTTTAATATTGGGAATAACTAAGTAAATCAAATGAAAGTGAGCCATGGATCAGAATACCTTGCTATATTTCAATGATGCTCTTTCCGAGTTTTTGAAAATGACTGACAATTAAAGATCAAGATGGAGCTGTGATATATGGGACCCTTGCATGTGGTTATGCCTCATATTTTCTCCATTTGCCCCTTTTGTACTTCATTTATTTTTGGTATATTCCTGTATGAATGATATCCATCCAAAAAAATAAATTAAGAGAAAGAGGGCCATGTGAGTAAAGAAAATATTTTGGATTTACCTGGCTCTCTAAATTTTTCCTCCTTCGTATCCCTTCCATGTTGGAGACTATGATCACATGTGTCTCAGGATAGATGGGTGGTACACTCTACCTGATGGATTAGGTCCTTCAATTTTATGAACCATTGCCCTCCACCTGATATACAGTGAAATGGTGAGTTGCTCTTTGAAAGGTGATTCATCCTATAAGTGTGTTTTCTCTCCTGGTTAGTTGTAGTTCTTCTCCCAATCCTCAGGAGAAGTTTTCAAGTTGGGGGTGTTGGTACACGGAGTTCTTGTGCCTTCTGTTTGTGCCTCTGTGGATTCCACTTATATTGTAATAATAAGTTTGATTTTGTATATATTAATTTCTAAAAATTTAGCATATGCCATAGCAGCAGGTATTTCTATTTGAACAACAGCATTATGATCTCCCTGCACTCGAAAACAACTCATAGATATCGAGAAAATAAAAATTACAGACGGGTAACAATACCTGGGGGATTCTAACCATATTGTAAAGATTTCTGAAGTCATGTAAATATACTTCCAGTGAATGTTCAACTTTATATTGGGAATAATAAAAAGTGAGGAAAGTCAAACACTTGTTGACTTCACATTTTTTTTCAAAGTTAGAGTAGTTTTATATTATTTTATTAACTATTAAGAAGAAAATCTCATCCAGAAATATGGGTTCCAACTGAATTCTGTGGACATTTATATCATGGTAGCCTATTGTTTTCAAAGAGCTTAATTGAAAAAAAAAAAAAAAAAAAGCTTTAATTTTTAAAAAGTGATGACTCTATACCTGGAATAATTTTTTCTCTCTCTGGTAAAGATTTATTCAGAGATCTTTTTACATAGTGGTCCCTTCTTCAATATTTGTATTTTGCCAAGTTCTTAAAAATGTGTTCCTTTATTTTAGATACTCCTAATGTATATAAGAGAAATTATCATCCCAAGGTGAATTATATCTGGATTCTATTGATTTCAAGTCTTGTTTTTCCTCCTACCCACCACATCCATATTTTTGTAAAAACATTTTTATGAACAGAAAATATTATCTTCCAAAATATTTATGCCTTCCAACAGAATTTTGATATGACCTAATTCCCAAATCACGCAAAACTTGGTGCCCAATTTCTTCCAGCAGAAGACTAAATATCAGAATTGGTTACCATGAGCCACATCCATACAATATGATTGAAACATATTTCTCTTATGACGCCTTCAACGTGTATCTATAACTCTGTATATAAAGAGTGTCTGTTTTGAAGTCACTTATGGTTTTACTTTCCAAGTAGTCTTGTTTTTGATGAGTAAATTTTTTGTTTTAATTCTATTTTTGGAAAAACAGCACATTCTTATTTTGTAAATAAATTATTTTGAACAGAAAATATGATCTTCCAAGTTATTTATGCATTCGGTCAGAATTTTGATACCACCTAAGTCCAAAATCACACAAAACCGCCTTGTCCAATTTATTCCAGCTCATGACAAAATATTAGCAATGGTTACAATGAGCCAAGGTCCATACAATATCTTTGAAACTCATTTCCCAAACGCCGTCTTCAAAGGGTATCTATAGCTCTGTGTATTTGGAGTGCCTCTTTGAAGACACTTACGGTTGTATTTCTCTACATAGTCCTTCAACTGATGAGTGGATTTTTGTTTTACTTCTATTTTTGGACCAGCAGCACAAATCACTGACAAGGAGGATTAGAGCAAAATTAATTTTCAATAGGATTCCATTTATTTCTTTCCCTTTCCTGTCTATATTTAGCAGTGCATATTTAGATGCTGTCTCTGCAAAAAGCCCATTTTCCAGGGCTTCAAGCTCCCAGGAATGATTGTTTGGAATTGTGTGTGTAACACCCACCTATGATCATGCCTTGGAGGAGAGGATAGAAGACAGGGTTTGCTAGTGGCTATGAAACCACCCCCAAAGCCAATTCACTGGGTGGCAGTTGAGTGGGTGAGCATGGTTCTCAATAGCCAGCCTCCACAGTCAGATTCATTTTGACCCCAGGGTGAAAATATCAATATCATGATCCTTGAAAATGTTGTCCAATTTACTAAGCTGGGATATAGCTGGTGTCTGATGAATTTTGATAATGTTGGCTCTTCATTGAGTATACAATACTTTCTCATTGTATTATCCTTTCCTCCTCTACCCTTTACTTCCTTTGTTTTCAGGTTCCCTTTTTGTATATGCTGTAGTTGTCCTAGTCATCTTGTTATTAATGTTAATTTTGTCAATAGGAAATGTGCAAATACCAAAGATGAAACCTTTCTTTTTTGAAATCATGATTACCTCAATAGACTCTGCACTACTTAAACAAAAATTCATTTCCAGTTAGAAACGGTTTTGCCCAGGAATTTCATCTGGAATGTGATGATGAGAATTTTGTTACTCTCTTTTTCCATTATATTGGACTTTTTATTTTCCTCTATATATCTTGGTCCCATATATCCATTTCTTATGGAGTATATTAAATCATACCCAATCTGATAATCCATTTTAAAATTTAACTTTCTCTCAATCCAATGTCCATTTTATGTGACAATGTAACCATAAAGATATTTTCAACACCTGAAAAATGCCCTTCATATTACCCTTGCCCACAGGACATGGTTTGTGAAAATATATCAATAAAAGTGTTTGATGAAGAAATAAATATTTGTGAGATGGAGAGGCAGAATAACACCTATGCACAACCATGGAAAGAGAGTGATCAAGAGGTGAAAACATTTTTCTTTATCTGCTGCTTATTTCTTTATGATTACTGATAGAGCAACATTGAAAATGTTTGTTAATTATAGCAGAGAAGAAAGCACACCTATCTATATATATGAAACACCAGAGATTGTACACTTTTAGTTAATTTGATATTGGTCAAATATTTATCCATAAAACAGATTTCTTATAATATTGGGAGCATCCCAGTAAATGCAAACCAAAATGAGACATGGATAACAATTCCTTGTTGTATTTCAATCATGCTCTTGCTGAGTTTTTGAAAATTAGTGACAATTCAAAATCTAGATGGAGCTGTGATATATACAAATCCAGCATGTGGTTATACCTTGTATTTTCTCCGCTTGGACGTTTTGCCCTTCTTTAATTTTTTGCTATATTCATGTATGTAAGCTATACCTCACTAAAAAATAAATTAAGAGAAAGTGGGCCATGTGAGTAAAGAAGAGGTTTTGGACTCACCTGGCTCACTAAACTGATCCTCCTTTATTTCCCTCCCATGTTGGAGACTATGATCACCTGTGCCAAGGTTACACTCTGCCTGATGGATTATGTCCTTCAATTTTAAGAACAATCCCCCTCCCCACAGATATCTAGTGAAAAGGAGAGTTGCTCTTTGAAAGATGATTGATCCTACAGGTGTCTTTCTGTCCAGGTCTGTTCTAGCAGTTCTCATTATCCTCAGCAGAAATTTTGAATTTAGGCGCTGTTTGTACATGGAGTTATTTTGCTTTCTGTTTGTGTCTCTTTGGATTCCACTTATATTGTAAGAAAAAGTTTGATTTTGTATAAATTAATTTCTAAAAATTTAGAATATGCAAAAGCAGTAGTTATTTCTATATGAACACCAGCCTCATGATCTCTCTGCACTCAAGAACAATTCATACCTATCAAGAAATTAAAAAATACTGTGGTGTAACAAAACCTAGGGGATTCTTACCATCTTGTAAAGATTAGCTAAGTCATGTAAATATATATCCAATGAGTGATCAATATAAAATTGGGAATATTTAAAAGGACTAAAGCCTGGCAAGCATTTGTTATCTTCCCATTTTTGTTTTATAAGTTAGAGTAGTTTAATATTATTTTTTTAACTTTTAAACAGAAAATCTAGTCCAGAAATATAGGTCCCACCTGTATTCTGCATTCATTCATATGATCATAGACTCTTTATTTTAAAGAATTTATTAAAAAAAAAATTCTTTCATTTCCAAAGAGCAATGAATGTATCTCTAGAATAATTTTTTCTCTCTCTGGTGAAGATGTATTTGAAGATATTAATAGATAGTGATCCATTCTTTCAAAATTTTTAATTTGCCTTTTTCTTAAAAATGAGTTTTTTATATATTAGATATTCCTAATATATATATAAATAACTATCATCCCAACGTAAGTTAGATCTGAAAACCATTGATTTCAAGTCTTGTTTTCACCTCCAACCCACCACATTCTTATTTTTGTAAATAAATTATTATGAACAGAGATTGTGATCTTCCAAACTATTTATGCATTTTGTCAGAATTTTGATAACACCTAAGTCCAAAATCACATAAATCCCTGGTGCCGAATTTTTTCTAGCTCCTGACAAAATATCAGGAATGGTTACCATGAGCCACGTTCCATACAATATGTTCCAAACACGTTTCCCAAATGCCACCTTCAACGTGTATGTGTAGCTCTGTGTATATGGAGTGTCTGTTTTGGATTCACTTATGATTTTATTTTTCCACATATTTTTGCATTTGATGAGTGCATTTGTTGTTTTACTTATATTTATTTAACAGTAGCACAAATCACTGACAAGGAGAATTCCTGCAGATTTGCTTTTCACTAGAATTCCATTCATTTCCTTCCCTTTCCTGTCTATATTTAGCAGTATCTTTATAGATGTTGTCTTGCAAAGAACCCACACTTCACGGCATCAAGCTCCCAGGAATGATTCTTTGGAAATGTGTGTGTAACACCCACCTATGGTCATGCCTTGGAAGAGAGGAAAGAAAACAGTGTTTGATAGTGGCTATGAAACCCCCTCCTTGGCCAGTTCACTGGGATGCAATGAGAGCATGAGATTGATTCTCACCTGTCAGCCTCCACTAGGCAGAGCCATTTTGACCCCAAGGAGAAAATATCAATATCAGGACCCTTGAAATGGCAGTCCAATTTACTAAGCTGGGAAGTAGTTGGTGTCTGGTGAATTTTAATAATGTTGGCTCTTCACTGAGAATGCAATACTATCTCATTGGATTCTCATTTCTTTCTATACCTTTTACTAGTGTTCTTTTCAGGATCCCAGTTTGTAAATGCTGTGGTGGTCCTAGTCATTTTGTTATTAACATTAATTTATGCCAATTGGAATTGAACAAATACCAAAGATGAAACCTTTCTTACTTTGAAAGCATGATTATCACAATAGACACTGCAGTACTTAAACAAAAACTCATTTCCAGTTAGAAACAGTTTTGACCAAGAGTTTCAGCTGAAATATGTTGATGAGGATTTTGTTACTATACTTTTCCACTATATTAGACTTTTTATTTTCCTTTATATATCTTTGTCCCATATATCCATTTCTTATAATGGATTATAGTAAATCGCACCCAATCTGATAATCCCATTTAAAATTTACATTTCTTTCAATGCAATATCCATTTTATAAGACAATGTTACCATAAAGATCTTTTCAACACCTGACAAAAAGCTCTTAATATTCCACTTGACCACAGGACATGGTTTGTGAAAATATATCAATAATAGTGTTTGATGAAGAAACAAATATTTGTGTGATGGAGAGCCCACATAACACCTATTCACAACCGTGGAAAGAGAGGGATCGAATGGTGAAAATTTCTACTTAATCTAGTGTTAATTTCTTTATGATTACTGATATAGCAACACTGAAAATGTTCAGTAATGATAGCAGAGAAGAAAGCACACCTCTCTGGATATATCAAACAACAGAGATTTTACACTTTCCATTAATTTCATATTGGTCAAATATGTATCCATAAAACAGATTTTTTTTAATATTGGGAGGATCCCTGTAAATGCACACCAAAATGAGCCATAGATCAAAATTCCTTGCTGTATTTCAATCATGCTCTTCTGAGTTTTTGAAAATGAATGACAATTCAAGATCGAGATGGAGCTGTGATATACACAAAACCTGCAGGTGGTTATGCCTTGTAATTTCTCTGTTTGAAAGTTTGGCCCTTCTTTTATTTTTCAGTATATTCATGTATGTAAGCTATCAATCAGTAAAAAATAAGAGAAAGAATGACATTTGAGTAAAGAAAATGTTTTGGACTGACCCAGCTATCTAAACTGATCCTCCTCTATTTCTCTCACTTGTTGGAGACTGTGATCACCTGTGACAAGTGGTGGAGGTGTGGTACGCTCTGCCTGATGGATTATGTCCTTCAATGTTAAGAACCATCTCCTTACCCTCAGAAGTCTAGTGAAAAGGAGAGTTGCTCTTTGATAGATGATTAATCCTACAGGTGTCTTTTCTGTCTTGGTCCTTTCTAATATTTTTCAAAATCCTCAGCAGAAATTTTGAGGTTGGGGGCAGTTTGTACATGGAGTTCTTTTGCTTTCTGTTTGTGTCTCTTTGGATTCCACTTATATTGCAAGAAAAGTTTGATTTTGTATAAATTAATTTCTAAAATTTAGAATATGCAAAAGCAGCATTTGTTTCCATATGAACACCAGCATAATGATCTCTCTGCACCTGAGAACAACTCATACATATCGAGAAATCAAAAAATACTGCCGTGTACCAAATCCTAGGGGATTCTATCCATCTTTTAAATATTTACAGTGGCATGTAAATATATGTCCAAAGATTGCTCAGTATACAATTGGGAATATTAAAAAGGGAGGAAAGCCTGACAGGCATTTGTTGTCTTCCCATTTTTATTTTCTATGTTAGAATAGTTTAATATTATTTTATTAAATATTAAGTAGAAAATCTAGTCCAGAAATTTTGGTCCCAACTGCAATCTGCGTTCATTCATATCATGGTAGCCTCTTGTTTTTAAAGATTTTATTTAAATAAAAAATCTTTCATTTCCAAAGAACGATGAGTATATCTCTGGAATATTTTTTTCTCTCTCTGGTAAAGATTTATTTGAAGATATTAATATATAGTGATCACTTCTTTCAAGATTTGTATTTGGCCGAGTTCTTTAAAATATTATTTTTTTTATTTTAGATACTCCAAATATAGATATGAAAGACTATCATCCCAAGGTGAGTTATATCTGAATTCCATTGATTTCAACTCTTGTTTTCACCTCCAACCCATCACATGCATATTTTTGTAAATGCAATTTTATAAATAGAAAATATGATCTTCCAAAATATTTATGCATTCGGTCAGAATTTTGATACCACCTAAGTAAAAAATCATGGAAAACCGTGGTGCCCAATTTCTTCCAGCTCATGACAAAACATCAGGAATCGTTACCATGAGCCACGTTCCATACAATATGTTCAAAACACATTTTCCAAACGCCGCCTTCAACGTGTATGTGTAGCTCTGTGTATATGGAGTGTCTGTTTTGAAGTCACTTATGGTTTTATTTTTCCAAATATTCTTGAATTTGATGAGTGTATTTTTGTCTAACTTCTATTTTTGGACCAGCAGCACAAATCACTGACAAGGAGAATTAGAGCAGAGTTACTTTATACAAGGATAACATTCATTTCCTTCCCTTCCTGTCTATATTTAGCAGTGGCATTGTAGATGATTTCTTTGCAAACAGGGCACACTCCACGGCTTCAAGCTCCCAGGAATGTTTCTTTGGAATTTTTGGGTAATACCCACCTATGGTCATGACTTGGAGGAGAGGAAAGAAGACAGGGTTTGCTAGTGCCTATGAAGCCACGCCAACGGCCATTACACTGGGAGTCAATGAGAGGATAAACTTGATTATCACCTGCCAGCCTCCATGAGTCAGAGCAATTTTGAACCCAACGAGAAAATATCAATATCAGGACCCTTGAAATGGCTGTCCAATTTACTAAGCTGGGATGTAGTTGGTGTCTGGTGAATATTTATAATGTTGGCTCTTCATTGAGAATGCAATACTATCTCATTGATTCTCCTTCCTTTCTCTACACTTTTCTTCCTTTCTTTTCAGGATCCCTGTTTCTAAAGGCTCTGGTGGTCCTAGTCATCTTGTTATTAAAGTTAATTTATGCCAATTGGAAGTGTGCAAACACGAAAGATGAAACCTTTCTTATTTGAAAGCATGATTTCCTCAATATACACAGCACGACTTCAACAAAAATTCATTTCCAATTAGAGACAGTTTTTTCTAAGTGTTTCAGCTGGAATATGAGGATGAGATTTTTTTACATTATTTTCCCATTGTATTTGAATTTTTATTTTCCTTTATATATCTTTATCCCATATATCCCTTTCTTATCATGGATTATACTAAATCATACCCAATCTGATAATCCCTTTTAAAATTTACATTTATTTCAATCCAATATTCATTTTATGTGACAATGTTACAATCACGATCTATTCAACACCTGATAAAAAGCTCTTCATATTCCCCTTGCCCACAGGATATGGTGGGTGAAAATATATCAATGAAAATGTTTGATGAAGAAGTAAATGTTTATGACATGGAGGGCCAGAATAACACCTATGAACAGGCATGGGAGGAGAGGGATCGAGAGGTGAAAATTTCTACCTAATCAGCTGTTTATTTCTTTATGATTACTGATATAGGAACACAGAAAATATTTAATAATGATAGTAGAGAAGAAAGCACATATCTCTGAACATATCAAACACCAGAGATTGTACACTTTCAATTAATTTCATATTGGACAAATATGTATCCATAAAACAGATTTCATTTAATATTGTGAGGATCCCAGTAAATCACACGAAAGTGAGCCAGGGATCAAACTTCCTTGTTGTATTTCAATGATGCTCTTGCTGAGTTTTTGAAAATGACTGACAATTAAAGATCCAAATGGAGCTGTGATAAATGGGACTCCTGCATGTGGATATGCCTAATATTTTCTCCATTTCACCTTTTTACTCCATTTATTTTTCGGTATATTCATGTATAAATGCCATCCATCAAAAATAAATAAATTAAGAGAAAGCGGGCCATGTGAGTATAGAAAAAGTTTTGCATTCACCTGGCTTCCCAAACTCTTTCTCCTTTGTTAACCTCCTATGTTGGAGACTATGACCACCTGTGCCCAAGTGTGGAGGGGTGGTACACAGTGCCTGGTGGATTATGTCCTTTAATTTTTAGAACCATCCCCCACCCCTTGATATCTAGTGAAATGATGAATTGCTCTTTGAAAGGTGATTCATCTGACAAGTGTGTTTCCTCTCCTCGTTAGACCTTACAGTTCTCCAATGCCTCAGGAGAAGTTTTCAAGTTCAGGGCTGTTGGTACACGGAGTTCTTTTGCCTTTTGTTTGTCCCTCTGTGGATTCCACATATATTGTAAGAATAAGTTTGATTTTTTATACGTTATTTTTTTAAAAATTTGGAATATGCAATCGCAGCACTTATTTCTATTTGAACACCAGCATTATGATCTTCCTGCACTCGAGAACAACTCATAGATATCGAGAAAATAAAAAATACTGATGGGTAACAAATCCTGTGGTATTCTAACCATATTGAAAACATTTCTGAAGTCATGTAAATATATTTCCAGGAATGATCTATTTAATATTGTAAATATTAAAAAGGGAGGAAAGCCTGACAGGCAGATGTTTACTTAACATTTTTATTTTCTAAGTTAGAGTATTTTAATATTATTTTATTAACAATTAATAAGAAAATCTAGTCCAGAAATATAGGTCCCAACTGCATTCTCCGGACATTCATATCATGTTAGCCTCTTGTTTTTAAAGAGTTTAATTGAAATTTAAAAAATGCTTTCATTTCTGAAGAGTGATGACTGTATCTCTGGAATAATATTTTCTCTCTCCGGTAAAGATTTTTTCAGAGATCTTTTTAGATAGAGATCCAGTCTTCAAGATTTGTCTTTTGCTTAGTTCTTCAAAATGTTTTTTTATTTTAGATACTCCAAATGTATATAGAAGAGACCAGCATCCCATTGTGAGTTATATCTGGATTCAATTGATTTCAAGCCTTGTTAGTACCTCCTACCCACCACATCCATATTTTGCTAAAAACATTTTTCTGAACAGAAAATGTTATCTTCCAAAATATTTATGCCTTCCATCAGAATGTTGATATGACCTAACTCCCAAATCACGCAAACCGTGGTGCCCAATTTCTTCCAGCTCATGACAAAATATCAGGAATGAATACCCATATGTTTGAATGAGGTTTCACATACGCTGCCTTCAACATATATCTATATCTCTGTGAAAAAGAAGTATCTGTTTTCAAGTCAATTCTGGTTTTATTTTCCACATAGTCTTGTTTTGGATGAGTGGATTTTTTCTTTTAATTCTATTTTTGGAACAACAGCACAAATCACTGACAAGAAAAATTAGAGCAGAGTTACTTTTCACTAGGATTCCATTCATTTCCTTCCTTTTCCTGTCTATAAATAGCAGTGCCTTTTAAATTCTGTCTGTGCAAAGAGCACACATTCCACGGCTTCAAGCTTCCAGGAATGATTCCTTGGAATTGTGTGGGTAACACCCACCTATGATCATACTTTGCAATTGAGGAAAGAAGACAGGGTTTGCTAGTGGCTATGAAACCCCCCCCAGAGTCATTTCACTGGACCGCAATGAGAGGGTGAGCTTGATTCTCACCTGTCCATTTGTTTCCCTCCCATATTGGAGACTACAATCACCTGTGCCAAGGGGTGGAGAGGTGGTACACTCCTCCTGATGGATTATGTCCTTCAATTTTAAGAACCATCACACTCCCTGCAGATATCTAGTGAAAAGGAGTGTTGGTCTTTGAAAGATGATTCATCCTACAGGTGTCTGTTCTGTCCTTGTCTGTACTAGAAGTTCTCATAATCCGCAGCAGAAATTTTGAGATTGGGGACTGTTAGATCATCAAGATCTATTTTTCTGTTTGTCTCTCTGTGAATTCCACGTTTATTGTAAGAATAAGTTTGATTTTGTATAAATTAATTTCTAAAAATGTAGAATATGCAAAAGATATTTCTATTTGAGCACCAGCATCATGATCTCTCTGCACTCGAGAACAATTCATATGTATCGAGAAAATAAAAAATACCGTCTTGTAACAAAAGCTGAGGGATTCTAACCATATTGTAAAGATTTTTGAAGTCATGTAAATATATATCCAATGAATGATCTATTTAAAATTGGGAATATTAAAAAGGGAGGAAAGCCTGACAAGAATTTGTTGTCTTCCCATTTTTATTTTCTATGTTAGAGAAGTTTAATCTTATTTTATTAACTAATATGCAGAAGATCTACTCCAGAAATATAGGTCCCAAATGCATTCTGTGTTCATTCATATGATGGTAGCCTCCTGTTTTTAAACAGTTAAATTTTTTATAAAATCCCTTCATTTCTAAAGAGCAATGACTGCATCTCTGGAAAAATTTTTTCTCTCTCCGGTAAAGATATATTAAATGATATTATTAGATAGTGATCCCTTATTCAAGATTTGTATTTTGTCTAGTTCTTAAAAATGATTTTTTTAAATTTTAGATACTCCAAATATATATATATTAGAGACTACCATAGCAAGGTGAGTTATATCTGGATTCCATTGATTTCAAGTTTTATTTTCACATCCAAATCACTAAATTGTTATTTTTGCAAATACATTATTCTGAACAGAAAATGTGATCTTCCAAAATATTTATGCATTAGGTCAGAATTTTGATACCACCTAAGTCTAAAATCACGCAAAATCACGGTGCCCAATTTCTTCCAACTCATGACAAAACATCAGGAATTGTTACCATGAGCAACGTTCCATTAAATATGTTCAAAACATGTTTCCCAAACACCAATTTCAACATGTACCTATAGCTTTATGTATATGGATTGTCTGTTTTGAATTCACTAATGGTTTTATTTTTTACATAGTCTTGCATTTGATTAGTGGGTTTTTTCTTTTACTTCTATTTTTGGACCAGCAGCACAAATCAATGACAAGGAGAATTAGAGCAGAGTTACTTTTCACTAAGATTCCATTCATTTCCATCTCTTTCCTGTCTATATTTAACAGTGCCTTTTAGATGCTGTCTTTGCAAAAACCCAAACTCCATGGCTGCAAGCTCCATGGAATGATTGTTTGGAATTGTGTGGGTAACACCCACCTATGAACATGCCTTGGAGGAGAGGAAAGAAGACAGGGTTTGCTAGTGGATATGAAACCACCTCCACAGCCATTTCACTGGGTGGCAATGAGAGGGTGTGCTTGACTCTCACATGCCATCCTTCACAAGTCAGAGTAATTTTGACCCAAGTGTGAAAATACCAATATCAGTACACTTGAAATGGCTGTCCAATTTACTAAGCTGGGATATAGTTGCTGTTTGGTGAATTTTGATAATGTTGGCTCTCCATTGAGAATGCAATACTATCTCATTGTATTCTCATTTCTTTCTCTACCCTTTAATTCCTTTGTTTTCAGGACCCTGTTTGTAAATGCTGTGGTGGTCCTAGTCATCATGTGATTAAAGTTAATTTATGCCATTTGGAAGTGTGCAAATACCCAAAATGAAACCTTTCTTACTTTGAAATCATGATTACCTCAATAGACACGGCATGACTTAAAAAAATTCATTTCCAATTAAAGTCAATTTTGTCCCAGTGTTTCAGCTGTAATATGAGAATGAGAATTTTTTACACTATTTTCCATTGTATTTAAATTTTTATTTTCCTTTACATATCTTTATCCCATATATCCCTTTCTTATCATGGATTATATTAAATCATACCCAAACTAATAATCCCTTTTAAAATTTACCTTTCTTTCAATCCCATATCCATTTTATGTGACAATGTGCAATAAAGATATTTTCAACATCTGACAAAAAGCTCTTCATATTTCCCTTGACCACTGGACATGGTGGGTGAAAATATATCAATAAAAGTGCTTGATGAAGAAATAAATATTTGTAACATGGAGAGCCAATATAACACCCATGCACAGTCATGGAAAGAGAGGGATTGAGAAGTGAAAAGTTTCTACTTAATCTGCTGTTTATTTCTTTATGATTACTGATATATCAAAATTGAAAATATTTAGTAATGATAGCAGAGAAGAAAGCACACATCTCTGGATATATCCAATGCCAGAGATTGTACAATTCCAATGAATTTGATTTTGGTCATATATGTATCCATAAAACAGATTTCTTTTAATATTTTGAGGATCCCAGTAAATATACAATAAAGTGAGCCATGGATCACAATTCCTTGTTGTATTACAATGATGCTCTTGCCCAGATTTTGAAAATGACTGACTATTCAAGATCCAGATTGAGCTGTGATATATAGGATCCTGCATGTGGTTATGCCTTGTATTTTCTCCGTTTGGACGTCTTGCACTTCGTTTATTTTTCAGTATATTCATGTAGGAATACTATCCATCACTAATAAATAAATTAAGAGAAAGAGGGCCATGTGAGTATAGAAAAAGTTTTGGACACACCTGGCTCTCTGAACCGATCCTCTTTTTTTCCCTCACATGTTGGATACTATGATCACCTGTGCCAAGGCGTGGAGGCGTGGTACACTCTGCCTGATGGATTATGTCCTTCAATTTTAAGAATCATCCCCCTCCCCAGAGATATATAGTGAAAAGGAGAGTTGCTCTTTAAAAGATGATTCATCCTACAGGTGTCTTTTCTGTCCTGGTCTGTTCTAGCAGTTTTTGTAATCCTAAGCAGAAATTTTCAGGTTGGGGGTTGTTTGAACATGGAGTTCTTTTGCATTCTGTTTGTGTCTCTGTGGATGCCATTTGTATTGTAATAAAAAGTGTGATTTTGTATAAATTAATTTCTAAAAATGTAGAATATGCACAAACAGCAGTTATTTCTATATGAACACCAGCATCATGATCTCTATGCACTCGAGAACAATTCATATGTATCAAGAAAATAAAAAATACTGATGTGTAACAAAACCTGGGGGATTCTAACCATATTGTAAAGATTTCTGAAGTCATGTAAATAAATATCCAATGAATGATCAATTTAAAATTTGGAATATTAAAAAGTGAGGAAAGCTTGACAAGCAATTGTTGTCTTCCCATTTTAGTTTTCTAAGTTAGAGTAGTTTAATATTATTTTATTAAGAAGAAAATCTATTCCAGAAATATAGGTCCTAACTGCATTCTGCGTTCATTCATATCATGGTAGCCTCTTGTTTTTAAAGAGTTTACTTTTTAAAAAATGCTTTCATTTCCAAAGAGGGATGACAGTATCTCTGGAATAATTTTTTCTCTCTCCAGTAAAGTTTTATTTGAAGATATTATTAGATAGTGATCACTTCTTTCAACATTTGTTTTTTTGCTTTGTTCTTAAAAGTGTTTTTTTTTTTTTAATTTTAGATACTCCAAATATATATATATGAGTGCCAATTATCCCAAGGTGAGTTATATCTGAATTCTCTTGATTTCAAGACTTGTTTTCTCCTCCAATCCACCACTTTATTATTTTGTAAATACATTATTCTGAACAGAAATTGAGATCTTCCAAGATATTTAAGCATTCAGTCAGAATTTTGATACCACCTAAGTCCAAAATCATGCAAAGCCATCGTGCCCAATTTCTTCCAGCTCATGACAAAATATAAGGAATGGTTACTATAAGCCACTTTCTATACAATATGTTCAAAACATGTTTCCCAAACGGTGCCTTCATTGTGTATGTGTAGCTCTGTGTATATGGAGTGTCTGTTTTGAAGTCACTTATGGTTTTATTTTTCCACATAGTCTTGCATTTGAAGAGTGTATTTTTTGTTTTACTTCTATTTTTGGACCAGCAGCACAAATCAATGACCAGGGGAATTAGAACTGAGTTACTTTTCACTGGGATTCCATTCATTTCCTTCCTTTTCCTGTCTATATTTAGCAGGGCCTTTTTAGATGCTGTCTTTGCAAAGAACCCACCCTCCAGGCCTTCAAGTTCCCAGGAATGTTTCTTTGGAATTGTGTGGGTAACACCCATTTATGATCATGTCTTGGAGGAGAAGAAAGAAGACTGGGCTTGCTAGTGGCTATGAAACCACCCCCAAGGCCAAAACCCTGGGTGTTAGTTGAGTGGGTTAGCATGATTCTCAATAGCCAGCCTCCACAGTCTGAGCCATTTTGACCCTAGGGTGAAAATATCAGTATCATGATCCTCATAATTGTTGACCAATTTACTATGCTAGGATGTAGCCGGTGTTTTGTGAATTTTAATAATGTTGGCTCCTCATTGAGAATACAATACATTTTCTTTCACTCTGATGTCCATTTCAATTTGTAGTTTTAAAATAAAGACCTTTTCTATATATTTAAAACAGCCATTTATTTTTCACTAACTTCACATGAGGTCGTAAGTGATAATATATCAATAAATCTGATTGATCAACAAAGTAAAATTTTCAAGGAGAGCCAGAATTTCACCTCTGCTTGGTTGTGTCATCAAAAGAATTGAGAAGTGAAGAATTTTTTTTGTACATCTGGTATTTCTTTCTTTATTATAATTTCAAAGTGATATTGAAAAGTTTTAATAATGATTGAAGACATGGACCACATCCGTGAATATACCATACACCAGGGAATGTACACATTTGAAAAACTTATTATCTGTCTAATATTTACCAATAAAGGAGATATGTTTCAAAATATTCAATTTGTGAGGACATGTACACCCAAGGTTAGTCATACATGATGGTTAGTTGTGACGTTTGTAAGATACTCTGGCCAAATTTTTAAAAAATGAACAATTTGGTTACCTGTTGGATTTGTGTGTATGGGACCACTTTAAGATGCTATGCCCGTTTATTTTGTAAGGTCATGAGATTTACTCGATACAGCCAGTTTATATATGTTCATCTATGAATGATATGTGTCATTGAAAAGTAGATTTAAGGAAAGAGTGTATTGAGTGTCAAACATGAAAGCTTGGAATTGCCTATTTCCCTAAGTTGACTTAGTTTTGTTTTTCTTCATTGTTCATGCCTTTAATCACATGTTCATAGAATGGAGTGCCGAGTTCAATGCTGATGGCTTATATTCTTGTGTTTTATGAGCCATTCTTCTCCCCCGTGTTATATTGTGAATAGTTGAGTCCCTTTTTTTTCACCTTATTTACAGTAAAATTGCCTTTTCTTTCCAGGGATTGGGCAGGGGCTTTCACAAGACATAGGAAAATTTTGCAGTTGAGTGCTCTTTATATTGTGAGTTTTGGGGTTTAGCTGTGGATTCTGCTTTCTTTGTAAGAATGAGTTTGATTTTATTCCAATTAATTTCTGAAAATTTTAAATGTGGCATAAGAGCTATGTTTTATATATTGATACATGCATTACATACTCTCTTCCCTCAGGAACTACCAAAATATGTACAGAAAATCAGGACTGGTTTTATTGAAAGAGAACCTGGAGCCTTCTAATCATTCAATAAACACTTGTGTAGTCATGTAAAACGATCTCATGTATATTATCAATTTAAAATTGTGTTATTCTAAGGCAGACAAAACACTGAGAAGCATTTCTTTTCCTCCCATGACTATTCTCCAAGTTGAAGTAGTTTAATATTATTTCATTAAATATTAGGAGGAAAATCTGTTCCAAATATTTAAGTGAAAAATTCATTCCACCTGAACTCAAATCATGTAAGCCAGTTAATTTTTAAAAATCTTATTATTTAAAAGATCTGTGAACTTTCATTGGCAATGTGAAAACATTCTCTCCCTCTAAGTAAACGTTTTCTTGTAGATGATAATAAATATTTAAACATTTTTTAAAATCCATTTTTCAATGAGGACTTTAAAAATTTTTTCCTTAATCTTAATATACCAAATTTGCATATAAGAGAATATGATTCTAATCTGTTTTATATCTGGTTTTCACCTCCAACCCCCACATTCATACCTTTTTAAATATGTATTTTTTTAGCAGAATATGTAAATGAACAAAACATGGATGCACCTGGTCAGAATACTCACTACATTTTCCTTCAGAATCACACCACACTGGGGTGTAATATTTCTTACATATCATGATAAAATATCATGCCATTATCACCCCCAGTCACAGCCTACACTACATGCACAAAACTGATTATCCATTCCCAGTCTTCAACATGTCTAGAAGGTTTTCTCTATGTGTTGTGTCTGTTTTAAAGACTCAGGTTTAATTATTTCCAAATAGTCATGAATTGCCTGCTGGATTTTTTCCTTTTATTGCTAATTTTGTACCAGCATCTCAAGGTTCTTCCAAAGGGAATTCGAGCTAACTTTCTTTTGTCCAATATTCTATTCTCCTTCTCTTTCTTTTTATTTTTCACACTGACTTCCCTCCAGTTTCTCTCTTTTCCAAAGAGCTCATGCTCCATGTCCCGAACTCCAAGTAAATATTCTGTGGCATTGAGTGGACAAAACCCATCTAGGATCCCTTTGGTGTAGATGGAAAAGAAGCCACACAAGGCCAGTTGCTCCTTATTTTTCTTTGCCATTTTTCTTGGGTCACCAATGGCAGCAAGTCCTAATTCTAGCATTCCAGGCTCCACAAGAGGGAGCCCTTTTTAAAATCTGGGACAAACCTTTCAATTTCATGTTACTTGAAAGCATATCCATTGCACTTCACTGGGATATATCTGATGTCTGGTGAATTTTGTTAGGGATGGCTCTTCATTGAGTAGACCATACTTTCCCATTCTTTTCTCATTTCTTCCTTTGCCCTTGGATTCCATTGTTATCAGGATTGCTGCTTGGAAATACTATGGTTTTCCTAATGATCTTGTTATGTGTACTAATTCATGCCCATGAGATGTGTGCAATACCAAAGAGGAATTAGCATGAAAAAAAATTATTTCATTCCAAGAGATTATTTTGTCTGAGTGTTCTACCTGGAATACAATAATTTGAAAAATTTGTAATTTATTTTCATTACATCAGACTAAGTATTTTCCTTTATAGGTGATAATGTCATCCTATCTATTTCTTATCATTGATTATATTAAATTTAACCTAACCTCACATTCCCTTCTAAATTTACATTTTCTTTAAATCTGATGTCCATTTCAATTTGTAATTTTAAAATAAAGACCTTTAAAACATCTTTTAAAAAGTCATTCATTGTTCTCTTTATTCATATAAGGTGGTAAGTGATGATATATATTAATAAAACTGATAGATAAACAAAAAAATTGTTCAAGGAGAGCAAGAAAAACACCTCTGCTTTGCTGTGCCATCGACAGGAATGAGAAGGGAAGAATTTCATTTTTGTTTATTTCATTTTTCTTTCTTTATTATAATTTTTTGGTGATATTGAAATGGTTTAATAATGATTGAAGAGATGAATTCATATCTGTGAATATACCATACAGCAGGGAATGTACACATTGGAAAAACAGGTTTTTGGTTTAATATTTATTGTAAAAAGTTGATGTGTTTCAAAATAGACATTTTGTGAAGACATGTGCAACCAAGGTGATTCATACATCTTGTTTAGGAGCCCAATTTGAAAGATGCTCTTGCCAGGTTTGAAATAATGAGACAGAAATCAATTTCATGCAGGAGATATGTGTATTGGTCCCCAATAAGATGCTATGTGCCTACATTTTGTAAGGTCATGAATTTTTTTCTGCACACCAAATTTTTGTATGTACATGTATGAATGAGATGCTTCGATGAAAAAGAGATTACAGAAAGAGTGTGGGGAATGTCATACATGACGTTGCCTCTTTCTCTAGGATGCCTTAGTTTTTGTTTCTTCATTGTGACAAGCTACAATTGCATGTGCATAGAATGGAATGCCATGCACACTGCTGGAAAGATTAGGTTTTTTGTTTTATGACCCATTTCTCTACCCCATTTTACCTTGTGTTTAGTTGAGTCCCTCTTTGTCTACTTATGTATCCTACCAGTGCCTTTTCTCTCCAGTGTGTGGGCAGGCATATTCACAAGCCATAGGAAAATTTTGCAGTTTGGAGTTCTTTGTATTCTCAGTTGTGAGGTTTATCTGTGGATTCTGCTTTCTTTGTAAGAATGAGTTTGAATTTATTCCAAGTAATTTCTGAAAAATTAAAATGTGGCATAAAAGCATTGTTTTGTATATGGATAACTGCATCACATTCTCTCTGCACTCGAGAACTACCAAATATGTCCAGAAAATCAGGACTTCTTGTCTTGAAAGAGTAACTAGAATTCTAACCATTCAATAAACAGCGTTGAAGTAATGTAAAATGATCTGTCAATTATTGATTTAAATTTGTGTTATTCATAAGCAAGGGAAACAGTGAGAAGCATTTCATTTCATCCCATGACTATTCTTCAAATAGAAATATTTTGATATTATTTCATTAACTCTTAGGAGGAAAATCTGTTTTTTCAGATATTTTTGTGAAGAATTCATTCAACACAAACACATATCATTGAAGAAACTTATTTTTAAAATCTTATTAATTAAAAGGGCTAAGCATTTCATTTGCAGTGAGCATTCACAAGGTATATGGGAACATTCTCTCCCTCTGAGTAAAGGTTTATTAGTTGACAATAATAGATATTTAATCATTCTTTTAAAATCCATTTTTCAATGAGATCTTTTTAAATGTTTTCCTTTATTTTTAATATACCAAATTTGTGTATGGAAGAATATCACCTTAATTTGTTCTGTACTTAGTTTTCACCTCCAAACGTCCACATTCATGCATTTTTAAATATGTATTCCTTTGCAGAAGGAGTAAACAAACAACATTGATGCACCAAGTAAGAATCATCATACCATTTTCCTTCAGCATCACACCTCACTGGGGTATAATATTTCTTACAGATCATGATAAAATATCATGGCATTATCACTCCTAGTCACAGACTATAATGTACACAGAAAACTTATTATACATGCCCTGCCTTCAACATATCTGGACAGTTGTGTGTATGTTTTTGTCTGTTTCAAGACACTTGGGTTTTAATTTTTCCTCCATGCTCTTGAAGTGGCTGTTGGATTTTTTAACTTTTACTTTTGCAACAGCACCTCAAGATTCTTCAAAACAGATTTCAAGATTAATTTCTTTTCTCCATTATTCCATTCTCCTTCTCTTCTTTTCTATTTTTCACAGTGCCTCTCCAGTTGCTGTCTTTTCTAAAGAGCTCATAATCCATGCCCCGATCTCCAAATAATTAATCTGCAGCATTGTATGTACTAAAATCCCACTAGGATGCCTGTGGTGGAGGAGGGGAGGAAGCCACACAAGGTCAGTCTCTAGGAATCATTTCTTTGCAGTTTTTCCTGGGTAACATATAGCAGGATGATCGTGATTCTAGCATTCCAGGCTCCACAAGTGAGCATCATTTTGAAATCCGAGGCAAAAGTTCAATTTCATGTTACTTGAAAAGATTATCCATTGCACATTGCTCCAATCTATCTGTTGTCTGGTTAATCTTAATAAGGATAGCTCTTCATTGAGATGACAATACTTTTTCATTCTTTTCTAATTTCTTCCTCTGCCCTTGAATAGTTTGTTATGAGGATTGCTGGTTGGAAATACTATGGTTTTCCTAGGGATCCTGTTATGTTACTCAATTATGCCCATAATATGTGTGCAATACCAGACAGGAATTAGTATGAAAAAAAAAAAATCATTTCATTCCTAGAGCTGATTTTGCCAGAGTGTTCTACCTGGAATATAATAATATGAATTTTGTTTTTATTTATTGTTATTTTATCAGACTAATTATTTTCCTTTATTGGCATTAGTACCATAATATCTATTTCTTATCACTGACTATATTAAATTTAACCTAACCATACATTTCCTTCTAAATTTAAATTTTCTTTCAAACTTATGTCCATTTCAATTTATAATTTTAAAATAAAGATCATTCCAACAACTTTTAACAAATCCATTCATTTTTCACATACTTCACATGAGTTGGTAAGTTATCATATATCATTAAATGTAATAGATAAACAAAAAAAAGTTCATCAAAGAGAGCCAGAAAAAATCCTCTGCTTGGCTGTGTCATCAAAAGGATTGAGAAGTGAATAATTTCATTATTGTTCATCACGATTTACTTTCTTTATTACAATTTCAGAGACACTGAAAACATTTAATAATGCTTGAATAGTTGAATCACATCCATGAATATACCATACACCAAGGAATGTACACATTTGAAAAACCTATTATCTGTCTAATATTTACCAATGAAAGATGAGTGTTTCAAAATAGTCATTGTGTGATGAAATATACAACCAAGGAGAGTCATTCATCATGGTTAGTAATCTAGTTTGAAAGATCCTATGTCCAAGTATTAAAAAATGAACCACAATTCAATTTCCCACTATAGATGTGTGCAGCGGACCTGGTTAAGTTGCTATGACCCTTTATTTTGTAAGGTCATGAGCATTTCTCTACACACCAAGGTTATGTATATTCATGTAAGAATGAAATTAATCACTGAAAAATAGATTAAAGGAAAGAGTGTGATGAGTGTCAAACATGAAGACTTGGAATTGCCTATTGCTCTAATGTTGTTTTACTTTTTTGTTTATTCATTGTTGGAGGCTAAAATCATGAGTGCATAGAATGGAGTGCAGTTCACACTGCTGGATGGATTAGGTTCTTGTTTTGTGACCCATTCTTTTGCCACATTATATCTTGTGAATAAGTAAATACCTCTTTGTCAATTTATGTACCCTACCAGGACCATTTTGCTCCAAGGTGTGGGCAGGGGATTGCACAAGTCATAGGAAAATTTTGCAATTGGGATCTCTTTGTATTCTGAGTTCCGGGGTTTATCTGTGGATTCTGCTTCCTTTGTAAGAATGAGTTTGATTTTATTCCAAGTGATTTCTGAAAAATTTAAATGTGGCAAAAAAGCACTGTTTTATATATGGATACCTGCATCACATTCTCTCTGCACTCGGGAACTACCAAAATATGTCCAAAAATCAGGACTTGCTTCCTTCAAACCAAATCTGGAACCTTCTAACCACTTACTAAACCCTGGTGAAATCATGTAAAATGATCTCCTTGAATTAACGAATTAAAATTGTGTTATTCAAAAGTGGAGGAAACACTGAGAAGCATTTTTTCCTACCTTGATGATTTTCCAAGTTGAAGTAGTTTAATATGATTTCAAAAACTATTAGGAGGAAAATCTTTTCCATATAATTCTGTGAAAAATTCCTTCCATGAGAATTCATATAACTGAACGAACTTATTTTTTAAATCTTTTTATTTAATGGGTCTAAGAACTTTCATTGACAATTGGCCTTCACAGAGTACGTGGAAACATTCTCTCCCACTAAGTAAAGGTTTATTTGTAGAGGATAATAGATATTTAACAATTCTTTTTAAATCCTTTTTTAAAGAGAACTTAAAAAAGTTTTTTTTTAATTTTCGATATACCAAATTTGTGTATGAGAGAATATCATTTTAATCTGTTTTATATGTGTTTTTCACTTCCAAACCCCCACATTCATGCATTTTTAAATATGTATTTTTTTGCAGAATGTGTAAATGAACAAAACATTGATGCACGCATTCAGAATACTCACACCATTTTCCTTCAGCATCACACGACACCTGGGTGTACTTTTTCTTGCAGATCATTTCAAAATATCACATCCTTGTCATACCCATTCACAGATTATAGTATATGCACAAAACTGATTATCCATGCCCTGCCTGCTGCATGTCTAGAGAGTTTTATGCATGTGTTGTGTCTGTTTTAAAGACTCTGGTTTTAATTTATTCCACAATGTTGAGAATTGCCAGGTATTTTTTTTTTCCTTTACTGCTAATATTGAACCAGCTCTTTTTGGTTCTTCAAAAGATAATTCGAGGTTAGTTTCTTTTCTCCATTATTCCATTCTCCTTCTCTTTCTTTTCTATTTTTCACAGGGTCTCTCTCCAGTTGCTGTCTTTTCTAAAAAGCTCATCATCCATGCCCCAAGCTCCAAATAATTAATCTGCAGTGTTGTATGTACAAAACCCCTCTAGTCTGCCTTCAGTGGAGGAGGAAAGGAAGCCACACAAGGTCAGTTTCTAGGAATCATTTCATTGCAGTTTTTCCTGGGTCACCAATGGCAGGATGATCATGATTTTAGTATTCCAGGCTCCACAAGTAAGCATCCTTTTGAAATCTGAGGCAAAAGTTCAATTTCATGTTACTTGAAAAATTTATCCATTGCACATTGCTGCGATGTATCTGTTGTCTAGTGAATCTTGATAAGGATGGTTCTTCATTGAGATGACAATACTTTCTCATTCTTTTCTCATTTCTTTCACTGCCCTTAGATTCCATTGTTATGAGTTTTGCTGATTGGAAATAATATGGATTTCCTAGTGATTTTGTTATGTATACTAATTTAGGTCAATTAGATGTATGCAATACCACCGTGGAATTAGTATGAAAAAAATTAATTTATTCCTGGAGATTATTTTGCCTGAGTATTCTCCCTGGAATATAATAATTTGAATTTTGATTTAATTTATTGTCATCATATTGGATTAATTATTTTCCTTCATAGGCATTCATGACATACTATCTGTTGATTTATCATTGATTATATTAAATCTAACCTAACCTTACATTCCCATCTAAATTTACATTTTCTTTCAATCTCATGTTTATTTCAATTTATAATTAAAAAAAAAAAAGGTCTTTCCAAGAGCTTTAAAAATCTCCATTCATTATTCACATTCTTCACATGAGGCATTAAGTGATCATATAACAATAAATGTGATAGATAAAATAATTGTTTAAGGAGAGCAAGAAATATGCCTCCATGGCTGTGTCATCAAAAGGATTGAGAACTGAAGAAATTTTTTGTTCCTCTGGTTGTCTTTATTGTAATTTTTATAGATATCCAGAAAATGTTTATTAATCATTGAAGAGATGAATTCCATCTGTGAATATACCATACAAAAAGAAATGAACCCATTTGAAAAAGAGCTTAGTGGTTTAATATTTATCAATAAATGAGCTCTGTTTCAAAATAGTCATTTTGTCAGGACATGTACAGCCAAGGTGGGTCATACATCATGGTTAGTAGTCGAGATTGAAAGATGCTCTGGCCAAGTTTTTAAAAATGTGCCACAATTAGGTTTCCTGCTGGAGATGTGTTTATGGGACCTCTTTAAGTTGCTATGTCCCTTTATTTTGTAAGTCCATGAGTTTTGCTCTACCCACCAATTTTATGTATCTTAATGTACAAATGGTATAGGTAACTTAAAAATAGATTAAGAGAGTGTGGTGAGTGTCATACATGAAGGCTTCAAATTCCCTATTTCTCTGAAGTTGCCTTAGTTTGTGTTTCTTCATTTTTGGAGGCCATAATCATGTGTGCATAGAATGGAGCAAGATGCATACGGCTGGTTGATTAGGTTCCTGATTTTTATCTCCCAATCTTCTCTCCCATGATATGTTGTGAATAGTTGAGTCCCTCTTTGTAAACTTATGCACCCTACCTGGTCTTTTTCACTCCAACTTTTGGGCAGGGGTTTCACAAGCCATAGGAAAATTTTGCAGTTAAGAGCTGTTTGTATATTGAGTTCTGGGGTTTATCTGTTACTTCTGCTTTCTTTGTAAGAATGAGGTTGATTTTATTCTAAGTCTTTATCCCAAGAAATTTCTGAAAAATTAAAATGTGGCATAAGAGAATTGTTTTATATATGGATACCTGCATTACAATGTCTCTGCTCTCTGGAACTATGCATATATGTCCAGAAAAGCAGGACTGGTTATTTTGAAACTGTACCTCAAGCCTTCTAAGCATTCAGTAAACTCTGGTGAAGTCATGCTAAATGATCTCCTGTGAATTATCGATTTAAAATTGTGTTAATCAAAAAGAGAGGAAACATTTAGAATCACTTTTATTCCTCCCATTACTATTCTCCAAGTTGAAATACTTTGATATTATTACATTAACTATAAGGAGGAAAGTCTTTTAAAGACATTTGCATGAAAAATCCATCCAACATGAACTCATATCATTAAAGCCACTTATTATTAAAATCTCATTATTTAATAGGGGTAAGAACTTTCATTTGGAATAAGCTTTCACGGAGTATATGGGAACATTCTGTCCATCTTAGTAAATGTTTATTTGTAGATGATCGCAGATATCTAACCATTCTTTTAAAATCCATTTTTGTATGAGAAATTTTAAAAAGTGTTTCTTTAATTTTAATATACAAATTTTGCATATGAGAGAATACCATCCAAACTTGTTTATATATAGTTTTCACCTCCAAACCCCACATTCATGCATTTTAAAATATGTATTTCCTAGCAGAATGTGCAAACAAAAAAATCATTGATAAGCTTGGTCCGAATTTTCACATCATTTTCCTTCAATAGCACATCACACTGGGTTGTTATATTTCTTACAAATCATGGAAAAATATCATGGCATTATCTACCCCAGTCACAGATTATACTATATGCAGAAAAGTGGTAATCCATGCCCTTCCTTCAACTTCTCTGGAGAGTTGTGTGTATGTTTTCTGTCTCTTTTAAAGACTGTGGGCTTTTAATTGTTTCCACATAGTCGTGAATTGACTGGTGGATATTTTTCCTTTTACTGCTAATTTTGAACCAGCACCTCACCGTTCTTCAAATGAGAATGTGAAATTATTCTCTTTACGCCAGTATTCCATTCTCCTTCTCTTTCTTTTCAAATTTTCACAGCGACTTCCGCCAGGTTGCTGTATTTTCCAAAGAGCTCATCCTCCATGCCCGAGCTCCAAATAATTATCCTGCAGCATTGAATGGACAAGACCCATCTTGGACCCCTGCGGTGAAGAAGGGAAAGGAGCCACACAAGGAAAGTTGCTCAAAATTTTTCCTTTGCTGTTTTTCCTGGGTCACAAATAACAGCATGTCCATGATTGTAGCGTACCACGCTCCATAAGAGGGAGCTCTTTTTTAAACCTGGGGCTAAAATTTCAATATCATGTTACCTGAAAATCTTATCCATTGCAATTTGCTGGGATGTATCTGGTGTCTGGTGAATTTTGATGGGGATGGCTCTTCATTGAGATGACAATATTTTCTTATTCTTTTCTCATTTCTTCCTCTGCCCTTGGATTCGATTGTTACAAGTATTGCTGGTTGGAAATACTATGGTATTCCTAGTGATCTTGCTATGTGTACTAATTTATGCCCAAAAGATGTGTGCAATACCAGAGAGGAATTAGAATGAAAAAAAATCATTTCATTCCTAGAGCTTATTTTGCCAGAATGTTCTACCTGGAATATAATAATATGAATTTTGTTTTAATTTATTGTTATTTTATCAAACTAATTTTTTCCTTTTGTGGCACTAGTGCCATACTATCTATTGCTTATCACTGACTATATTAAATCTAACCTAACCGTACCTTCCCTTCTAAATTTACATTTTCTTTCAATCTAATATCCATTTCATTTTATAATTTTAAAATAAAGATCATTCCAACAACTTTTAAAAAATCCATTCCTTGTTCACATTCTTCATATGAGTTGGTAAGTTATCATATATCATTAAACGTAATAGATTATCCAAAAAATTTGTCAAGGAGAGGGAGAAAAATGCCTCTGGTTGGCTGTGTCATCAAAAGGATTGAGAAGTGGAGAATTTCTTTTTGTTCATCTGTTTTTTTCTTTCTTTATTACAATTTTGGAGACATTGAAAACTTTTAATAATGATTGAAGAGATGAATCACGTCTGTGAATATAGCATACTTCAAGGAATGTACACATTTGAAAAACATTATCTGTCTAATATTTACCAATGAAAGATGTGTGTTTCAAAATAGTCATTGTGTGATGAAATATACAACCAAGGAGAGTCATACATCATGGTCAGTTGTCGAGTTTGAAAGATCCTATGTCCAAATTTTTAAAAATGAACCATAATTTGATTTCTCACTGTAGAAGTGTGTATGGGACTCATTTAAGTTGCTATGATGCTTTATTTTGTAAGGTCATGAGCATTTCTCTCCACACCAACGTTATATATGTTTCTGGAAGATTGAAATCCATCACTGAAAAATAGATTAAGGGAAAGAGTGTGATGAGTGTCAAACATGAAGACTTGGAATTGCCTATTATTCTAATGTTGTTTTAGTTTGTGTTTATTCATTCTTGGAGGCTATAAACATGAGTGCATAGAATGGAGTGCAGCTCACACTGCTGGATGGATTAGGTTCTTATGTTTTTTGACCATTCTTCTCCCCAATTATATCTTGTGAATAGTTGAGTCCCTCTTTGTCAATTTGTGTACCCTGCAAGGGAAATTTTGCTCCAACGTGTGGGCAGGGGATTGCATAAGTTATAGGAAAATTTTGCAATTGGGATCTCTTTGTATTCTGAGTTCTGCGGTTTATCTGTGGATTCTGCTTTCGTTGTAAGAATGAGTATGATTTTATTCCAAATGCTTTCTGAAGAATTAAATAGTGGCATAAAGTACTGTTTTATATATGGATACCTGCATCACATTCTCTCTGCCCTCGGGAACTACCGAAATATGTTCAGAAAATCAGGCCTTGTTTTCTTCAAACTAAATCTGAAGCTTTCTAACCACTGACTAAACACTGGTGAAATAATGTAAAATGATCTCCTTGAATTAACCAATTAAAATTTCATTTTTCAAAAGTGGAGGAAACACTGAGAAGCATTTTTTCCTGCGTTGACGATTTTCCATGTTGAATAGTATAATATGATTTCAATATCTATTAGGAGGAAAATCTCTTCCAGATATTTATTTGAAAAATTCCTTCCATGTGAATTCATGTCACTGATCCCACTTATTTTTTAAATCTTTTTATTTAATGGGCCTAAGAACACTCATTGACAATTGGCATTCACTTGGTATGTGGAAAAATTCTCTCCCAGTGAGTAAAGGTTTATTTGTAGAGGATAATATACATTTAACAATACTTTTAAAATCCTTTTTCAAAGAGAACTTTAAAAAGTTTTTTTTTTTAATTTTCGATATACCAAATTTCCATATGAGAAAATATTATTTTATTCTGTTTTATATATCTTTTTTACCTCCAAACCGACATATTCATGCATTTTTAAATATGTATTTCTTCGCAGAATGTGTAAATGAACAAAATATTGATGCACGCATTCAGAATACTCACACCATTTTCCTTCAGCATCACCCGACACTAGGGTGTACTTTTTCTTACAGATCATTAAAAAATATCACGTCATTGTCATCCCCAGTCACAGACTATACTATAAGCACAAAACTGATTATCCATGCCCTGCCTGCAGCATGTCTAGTGAGTTTTAAGTATGTGTTGTGTCTGTTTTAAAGACTCTTTAGTTTTAATTTATTAAACAATGTTGAGTATTGCCTGGTAATTTTTTTTTTCCTTTTACTGCTAATATTGAATCAGCTCTTTCTGTTTCTTTAAAAGATAATTCGAGGTTAGTTTCTTTTGTCCAGTATTCCATTCCACTCTTTCTTTTCTATTTTTCACAGGGCCTCTCTCCAGTTGCTGTCTTTTCTAAAGAGCTCTTCATCCATGCCCCAAACTCCAAATATTTAATCTGCAGCATTGTACGTACAAAACCCCTCTAGGATGCCTGCAGTGGAGGAGGGAAAGAAGCCACACAAGGTCAGTTTCTAGGAATCATTTCATTGCAGTTTTTCCTAGGTCACGAATGGCAGGATGATCATGATTCTAGCATTCCAGGCTCCACAAGGGAGCATCCTTTTGAAATCTGAGTCAAAAGTTCAATTTCATATTACTTTAAAAATTTATCCATTGCACATTGCTGCATATATCTGTTGTCTGGTGAATCTTGATAAGGATGGCTCTTCATTGAGATGACAATACTTTCTCATTCTTTTCTCATTTCTTCCTCTGCTCTTAGATTCCATTGTTATGAGTTTTGCTGATTGGAAATACTATGGTTTTCCTAGCGATTTTGTTATGTGTACTAATTTATGTCAATTAGATGTGTGCAGTACCACCGTGGAATTAGCATGAAAAAAATTAATTTATTCCTAGAGATTATTTTGCCTGAGTGTTCTACCTGGAATGTAATAATTTGAATTTTGATTTAATTTATTGCCATCATAACAGATTAATTATTTTCCTTCATAGGCATTTGTTACATACTATTTCTTATCATTGATTATATTAATTCTAATCTAATCTTACATTCCCTTCTAAATTTATATTTTCTTTCAATCTCATGACTATTTCAATTTATAATTTAAAAAAAGAAGAACTTTTCAAGAGCTTTAAAAACTCCATTCATTATTCACATTCTTCACATGAGGTGTTAAGTGATCATATATCAATAAATGTGATAGATAAAATCATTGTTCAAGGAGAGAAAGTAATATGCCTCTGCTTGGCTGTGCCATCAAAAGAATTGAGAACTGAAGATTTTTTTTTGTTCCTCTGGTTGTCTTTATTGTAATTTTTATAGAAATGCAGAAAACGTTTATTAAACATTGAAGAGATGAATCCCATTTGTGAATATACCTTACAAAAGGAAATGTACTCATTTGAAAAAGAGATTATTGGTTTAATATTTATCAATAAAAGAGATTTGTTTCTAAATAGTCATTTTGTTAGAACATGTACAATGAAGTTGAGTCATAAGTCATGGTTGTAGTCGAGTTTGAAAGATGCTCTGTCCACGTTTTTAAAAAGTATCCACAATTTGATTCCCCACTGGAGATGTGTGTATGGGACCCATTTAAGATGCTATGACCCTTTATTTTTTATGGTCATGAGCTTTGCTCTGCACCCCAAGTTTATGTAAGAATGATATCCACCACTGAAAAATATTTTAAGAGAAAGAGTGTGATGAGTGTAAAACATGAGTATTTGGCATTGCCTAATACTTTAATGTTGTCTTAGTTTTGTGTTTATTCATTGTTGCAGGCTATAATCGTGAGTGTATAAAAAGGAGTGCAGTTCACACTGCTGGATGAATTAGGTTCTTATGTTGTGTGACACATTATTCTCCACCATGATATCTTGTGAATAGTTGAGTGTCTCTTTCTCAAATTATGTTCCCAACCACTGCCATTTCTCTACAGGTTGTGGGCAAGGTCTTTCACAAGGCATAGGAAAAATTTTTGGTTGGGATCATTTTGTAATCTGAGTTCTGGGATTTTCTCTGGATTCTGCTTTCTTTGTAAGAATGGGTTTGATTTTCTTCAAAGTACTTTCTGAAAAATTAAAATGTGGCATAAGAGTATTGTTTTATATATGGATACTTGCATCCCATTCTCTCTGCACTCGGGAACTACACAAATATGTCCAGAAAATCAGGACTGGATTTCTTGAAACAAAACCTTGAACGCTGAAACCATTCCAGAAAAACTGGTGAAGTCATCTAAAACTATCTCCCTGGAATTATCAGTTTCAAAATGTGTTATTCAAAAGCAAATTAAACACTGAGAAACATTTCTTCCCTCCCATTATTATTCTCCAAGTTCACGTAGTTTAGTATTATTTCACTAACTATTAGGGGGAAATTTTCTAACAGATATTTATGTGAAAAATTCATTCCAGGTGAATTCATATCACTCAACTCACTTATTTTTAAAATTTTATTATTTAAGGGGCCTAAGAAATTTCATTTGCAATTGGCATTCACAGCATATTTGAAAACATTCTCTCCCACTAAGAAAAGTTTTATTTGTAGAGGATAATAGATATCTAACAATTCTTTTAAAATACTTTTTCAATGAGAACTTTAAAAATCTTTTAGTTTATTATTAATATACCAAATTTGCATATGAGAACATATCATCCTAATCTGTTTATATCTGTTTTTCACCTCCAAACACCCACATTAATGCACTTTTAAATATGTATTTCTTAGCATAATGTGGAAATGATCAAAACATTGATGCACTCGTTCCAAATACTCACACCATTTTCCTTTAGCATCACACTACACTGGGGTGTCATATTTTTTACAGATCATTACAAAATATCAGGACATTGTCAACGCCAGTCACAGACTATACCATATGCACAAAACTGATTTTCCATGCCTTGCCTACAGCATGTCTTGAGAGTTGTATGTATGTGTTGTGTCTGTTTTAAAGACTCTTTGGTTTTAATTTATTCCACAAAGTTGAGAATTGCCTGGGGGATTGTTTTCCTTTTACTACTAATATTGAACCGTCACTTCATGGTTCTTTAAAGAAAATTCGAGTTTAGTTTCTTTTCTCCATTATTCCATTATCCTTCTCATTTTTTCTATTTTTCACAGTGCATTTTCTACAGTTGCTATCTTATCCAAAGAGCTCATCCTCCATGCATAGAGCTCCAAATAATTAATCTAGTAATTGTATGGGCAAAACCCCTCTAGGATGCCTGTGGTGGAGGAGGGAAGAAAGCCACACAAGTTCAGTTTCTAGGAATAATTTCTTTGCAGGTTTTTCCTGGGTCACCAATGACAGGATGACCATGTTTCTAGTGTTCCAGTCTCCACAGATGAGCATCCTTTTGAAATCCAGAGCAAAAAGTTCAATTTCATTTTACTTGAAAAATTTTTGCATTGCACTTTGCTGCCATATATCTGTTATCTGGTGAAGTTTGTTAAGAATGGCTCCTCATTGAGATGACGATAATTTCTCATTTCTTCTTCTGCCCATAGAATCCATTGTTATGAGGATTGCTTGTTGTAAATATTATGGTTGTCCAAGTGATATTGTTTTGCTTACTAATTTATGTCAATTAGATGTGTGCAATACCACAGTGGAATTAGCATGAAAAAAAATATGTTCATTCCTGGAGATTATTTTGCCTGAGTGTTCTACCTGGAATAAAATAATTTGAATTTTGATTTAATTTATTGTCATCATATCAGACTAATTATTTTCCTTCATAGGCATTTGTGACATACTATCTGTTTCTTATCATTTATTATATTTATTCTACCCTAACCTTACATTCCATTCTAAATTTACATTTTCTTTGAATCTGAGGTCTATTTCAATTTATAATTAAAAAAAAATCTTTTCAAGACCTTCAAAAACTCCATTCATTCTTCACATTATTCACATGAGGTGTTCAGTGATCATATATCAATAAATATGATAGATAAAATAATTGTTCAAGGAGAGTGAGAAATATGCCTCTGCTTGGCCGTGTCATCAAAAAGATTGAGAACTGAAGAATTTTTTTTGTTCACCTGGTTTGTCTTTCTTTATTGTAATTATTATAGAGATGCAGACAACGTTTAAAAATCATTGAAGAGATGAATCCCATCTGTGAATATACCATACAAAATGAAAGTACTATTTTGAAAAAGAGCTTATTGGTTTAATATTTATCAATAAAAGAGATTGGTTTCTAAATAGTCATTTTGTTAGAACATGCACAATGAAGGTGGCTCATAAATCATGGTTAGTAGTTGAGTTTGAAAGATGTTCTGTCCATGTTTTAAAAAAGGATCCACAATTTGATTTCCCACCGGAGATGTGTATGGGACCCATTTAAGATGCTTTGACCCTTTATTTTGTACGGTCATGAACTTTGCTCTACACCCCAAGTTTATGTAAGAATTATATCCACAACTGAAAAATAGATTAAGAGAAAGGGTGTGATGAGTGTAAAACATGAAGTTATGGCATTGCCTAATGCATTAATGTTATCTTAGTTTTATGTTTATTCATTGTTGGAGGCTATAATCATGAGAGCATAGAATGGAGTGCAGTTCACACTGCTGATGGATTAGGTTCTTATGTTGTGTGACCCATTATTCTCCCCCATGATATCTTGTGAATAGGTGATTGTCTCTTTGTCAAATTATGTACTCAACCAGTGCCATTTCTCTACAGGGTGTGAGCAGGGTCTTTCACAAGCCATAGTTAAATCTTTCAGTTGGGAGCTTTTTGTAATCTGAGTTCTGGGATTTATCTCTGGATTCTGCTTTCTTTGTAAGAATGGGTTTGATATTATTCCAAGTTCTTTCTGAAAAACTAAAATGTGGCATAAGAATATTCTTGCATATATGGATACTTGCATCCCATTCTCTCTTCACTCGGGAGCTACACAAATATGTCCAGAAAATCAGGACTGGATTTCTTGAAACAGAACCTGGAATGCTCTAACCTTTCAGAAAACATTGGTGAAGTCATCTAAATCATCTCTCCTGAATTATCCATTTCAAATTGTGTTATTCAAAAGGAAAGGAAACACTGAAAAATATTTCTTTCCTCCCATTATTATTCTCCAAGTTGAATTAGTTTAATATTATTTCACTAACAATTAGGAGGAAATTCTCTAACAGATATTTATGTGAAAAGTTCATTCCATGTGAATTCATAACACTCAAACCACTTAATTTTAAAATCTTATTATTTAAAGGGCCTAAGAATTTTCATTTGCAAATATTCACAACATATTTGGAAACATTCTGTTGCACTAAGAAAAATTTTATTTGTAGAGGATAATAGATATTTAACAATTCTTTTAAAATCCTTTTTCAATGAGAACTTTAAAAAAGTTTTTTTAATTTTTAATATAATAAATTTGCATATGAGAGTATATCGTCCTAATCTGTTTGTATCTGTTTTCCACCTCCAAACCCCCACATTCATGCATTTTTAAATATGTATTTCTTAACAGAATGTGCAAATGACCAAAACATTGATGCATTCGTTTAGAATACTCACACCATTTTCCTTTAGCATCACACTACACTGGGGTGTCATATTTCTTAGAGATCATTACAAAATATCTAGACATTGTCATCTCCATTCACAGACTGTACCATATGCACGAATCTGATTTTCCATGCCCTGCCTACATCATGTCTAGAGAGTTGTGTGTTTGTTCTGTCTGTTTTAAAGACTCTTTGGTTTTAATTTATTCCACAAAGTTGAGAATTGTCTGGTGGATTTTTTTCCTTTTACTGCTAATATTGAACCATCACTTCATGGTTCTTTAAAGAAAATTCGAGGTTAAGTTCTTTCCTCCATTATTCCATTCTCCTTCTAATTTTTTCTATTTTTCACAGTGCCTTCTCTCTAGTTGCTATCATATCCAAAGAGCTCATCCTCCATGCCCTGTTGGGAGCCGTCACTGGAGTCTGCCAAGAGAGGTACCAACAACCCAAGCAATAGCAACCTGTGGTCACATGGCGCAACATGGCGGACGCCACAACATGGCGCAGACACAAAATCTGCTTTGTCACTTCCTTGTTCTTCTTCCTCCTTGCTCCTTTGTTCTCCGGTTCCCGCCACTGCCCAGGTGAATGCAACAAGTACGCAGGCGCAGGGCGCGAAAGTAAGATCTGCCCACTAATCCAGCGATAACACCCTCCAATCCCGGAGCACCACCCGACCCCGACTCACTTCCTCTCTCCAAACAGCATATAAGCCCTGCTCCCTCAAATAAAATTTGCAGCTTGATCAGAATACTGTCTTGCTGTCATTCTTTGCGTCTCTTGTCCCACCATTCTTTCTCGGCAGGTTTCGGGTCCTCGTTGATGTCCCGCGGGCCGGGACAATGCCCTGAACTCCAAATAATTAATCTAGGGATTGTATGAACAAAACCCCTCTAGGATGCCTGCGGCGGAGGAGTGAAGGATGCCACACAATGTCAGTTTCTAGGAATCATTTCTTTGCAGTTTTTTCTGGGTCACCAATGACAGTATGACTGTGATTCAAGCATTCCAGCCTCCACAGATGAGCAATATTTTGAAATCTGGGGCAAAAAGTTCAATTTCATTTTACTTGAAAAGTTTATCCATTGCACTTTGCTGCAATGTATCTTTTGTCTGGTGAATTTTGATAAGGATGTCTCTACATTGAGATGACAATAGTTTCTCATTCATTTCTCATTTCTTCCTCTGCCCTTAGAATCCATTGTTATGAAAATTGCTGGAGGTAAATATTATGGCTGTCCAAGTGATATTGTTATGCCTACTAATTTATGTCAATTTGATATGTGCAATACCACAGTGGAATTAGCATGAAAAAATTTTTTTCATTACTGGAGATTATTTTGCTTGAGTTTTCTACCTGGAATAAAATAATGTGAATTTTGATTTAATTAATTGTCATTATATCAAGCTAATTATTTTCCTTTTACACAATAATGCCATAGTATTTATTTCTTATCATTGATTATATTAAATCAAACCTAACCTTACTTTCCCTTCATAATTTACATTTTCTTTCATTCTGATGTCCATTTCAATTTGTACTTTTAAAATAAAGACCTTTTCAACAGATTTAAGAAGCCATTCTTTGTTCACCTTCTTCACATGTGGTGGTAAGTGATCATATATCAATAAAACTGATAGATAGACCTAATAAAGTTTTCAAGGAGAGCCAGAAATACACCTCTGCTTGGCTGTGTCATCAAAAGGATTGAAAAGTGAAGAATTTCTTTGTTGTTCATATGGTTTTTCTTTCTTTATTATAATTTCATATAGATATTGAAAAGGTTTAACAATGATTGAGGAGATGAATTCACATCCATGAATATACCATACACCTGGGAATGTACACATTGGAAAAACAGACTATCGGTTTAATATTATCAATAAAAGAGATGTGTTTCAAAAGAGTCATTTTGTAAGGACATGTACACCCAAGGTGAGTCATATATCATGGTTAGTAGTCAAGTATGAAAGATACTCTGGCCAAGTTTTACAAAATGAGCCACATAAGGATTTCCTGCTGAAATGTGTGTATGGGACCCCTTTAAGATGCTATGCCCTTTGTTTTTTAAGTTCATGAGTTTTATCTACACACCAAATTTATGTATGTTCATGTACATATGGTATTCGTCCCTGAAAAATAGATTAAGAGAAAGAGTGTTGTTGTGTCAAATATGAAGGCTCAGAATTGCCTATTTCTCTAAAGTTCTTTTAGTTTTGTGTTGCTTTGTTTTTGGAGGTTATAATAGCGTTTGCATAGAATGGAGCTCAGTGCACCTTGCTGGTAGATTAGGTTCTTTTTTTTATCACCCATTCTTCTCCCCCAAGGTATCTTGTAAATAACTGAGTCCTTCTTTGTCAACTTATGTACCCTACCAGTGTCTTTTCGCTCCAGGGTGTAGGCAGAGGCTTTCACAATCCATAGGAAAAATTTGCGTTTAAGAGCTCTTTGTATTCTGAGTTCAACGGTTTATCTGTGGCTTCTGCTTTCTTTGTAAGAATGAGGTTGATTTTATTCCAAGTCTTTATTCCAAGAAATTTCTGGAAAATTTAAATATGTCATTTCAGTATTGTTTTACATATGGATACCTGCATCACGTTGTCTCTGCACTCTGGAACTATCCACATATATCCAGAAAATCAAGACAGGTTTTTTTGTAACAGTACTAGGAGCCTTCTAACCATTCAATAAACACTTGTGAAGTCATGTAAAATGATCTCCTATGAATTATAGATTAAAAATTGTGTTAAACAAAAGCAGAGGAAACACTGAAAAGCACTTCTATTCCTCCCATTACTCTTCTCCAAGTTGAAGTATTTTGTTATTATTTCATTAAATATTAGGAGGAAAGTCTGTTAAAGATATTTATGTGAAAAATAAGTTCCACATCATCTCATATCATTGAAGCCACTTATTATTGTAATCGTATTATTTAAAAGGGTTAAGAACATTAACTTGGAATTAGCATTCACAGACTACGTGGGAACATCCTGACCCTCTAGGAAAAGATTTATTTTTAGATGATCATAGATATTTAACCATTCTTTTAAAATCCATTTTTCAATGAGAACTTTTAAGAAGTGTTTCTTTATTTTTAATATACCAAATTTGCCTATGAGAAAATAATGTCCAAATTTGTTTTATATTAACTTCTCACCTCCAAACACCCACATTCAATCACTTAATTTTATTCATGTATTTTAAAATATGGGTTCCTTAGCAGATGGTGTAAACGACAAATATTGATGCACTGGTTCAGAATCCTCAAAACATTTTCCTTCAGCATCACACCACCCAGGGCTGTAATATTACTTTCCTTTTAGGCTTTAGTTTCATACTACCTGTTTCTTAACATTGATTATATTAAATCAAACCTCACCTTACTTTCCCTTCAAAATTTTCATTTTTTTCCATTCTGATGTCATTTCAATTTGTAGTTTTAAAATAAAGACCTTTTCAACACTTGAAAAACAGCCATTCATTTTTCACTAAATTCACAAGAGATGGTAAGTGATCATATATCAATAAAACTGATAGATTACTAAAATAAAATTTTCAAAGGGTGCCAGAAATACACCTCTGCTTGGTTGTGTCTTCAAAAGGATTGAGAAGTGAAGAATTTTTTTTGTTCATCTGGTTTTCCTTTCTTTTTTAAAATTTCAAAGAGATATTGAAAAGGTTTAATAACGATTGAGGAGACGGATTACATCCTTGAATTTACCATACATCAGGGAATGTACACATTTGAAAAGCATATTATCTGTCTAATATTTACCAATAAAAGAGTTATATAACAAAATATTCTTTTTGTGAGGACATGTATTCCCAAGGTGAGTCAAATATCATGGATAGTAGTCGAATTTGAAAGATACCCTGTCCAATTTTTAAAAAAATGGACAACAATTCAATTTCCTGCTGGAGTTGTGTGTATTGGACCCCTTTAAGTGACTATGTCCTTTTATTTTGTAAGGTCATGAGATTTGCTAGATATAGCAAGTTTATGTATGTTCATGTAAAAATGATATATGTCACTGAAAATTAAATTAAGAGAAAGAGTGAATTTAGTGTCAAACATGAAGGCTTGGAAATGCCTATTTCTCTAAGGTGTCTTAGTTTTGTTTTTCTTCATTGTTAGAGTCTATAATCACATGTTCTTAGAAATGGGTTTGATTTTATTCCAAGTACTTTGTGAAAAATTAAAATGTGGTCTAGAGCAATGTTTTATATATGGATACATGCATCACATACTCTCTCCACTTGGGAACTACCCAAATATGTACAGAAAATTAGGAATGCTTTTCTTGAAGCAGAAACTGGTGCCTTCCAACCATTCAGTAAACACTTGTGTAGTCATGTAACATGATATCCTGTATATTATCAATTTAAATTTTAAATCACTGAGATGTATTTCTTTCCCTCCTATGATTATTCTCCAGTTGAAGTAGTTTAATATTATTTCATTAATTCTTAGGAGGAAAATCTGTTCCAAATATTTATGTGAAAAATATGTTCAACCTGAACTCATATCATGTAAGCCACTTATTTTTTAAAAATATTATTATTTAAAAGATCTAAGAACTTTCATTTGCAATTAGCATTCACAGGGTATGTGGTGGAAACATTCTCTCCCTCTAAGTAAACATTTACTTGTAGATGATAATAAATATTTGAATACTTTTCTTAAATCCATTTTTCAATGAGGACTTTAAAAAAGTTTTTCTTTATTTTTAACATACCAAAATTTCATATGTGAGAATATCATCCTAATCTGTTTTATATCCGGTTTTCACCTCCAAACCCCCATATTAATACCATTTTAAATATGTATTTCTTAGCAGAATGTGTAAATGAACAAAACATTGATGCACTCGGTCAGAATACTCACTACATTTTCCTTCAGCATCACACCATGCTGGGGTGTAATATTTTTTACAGATCATGATAAAATATCATGGCATTGTCAACCCCAGTCACAGTCTATACTACATGCACAAAAATGATTATCCATTTCCAGCCTTCAACATGTCTGGAGGTTTGTGTTTATGGGATGTTTCTGTTTTAAAGTCCCTTTGGCTTAATTTTTTCCACATACTCATGAATTGACTGGTGGACTTTTTTCCTTTTACTGCTAGTTTTGGACCAGCACCTCAAGGTCCTTCCAAGGAGAATTTGAGCTAAGATTCTTTTCTCCAATATTCTATTCTCCTACTCTTTCTTTTCTATTTTTCACATAGACTTCCCTCCAGTTGCTGTCCTTTTGAAAGAACCCATGCTCCATGCCCCGAGCTCCAAGTAATTATTCTGTGGCATAGAATATTCAAAACCCATCTAGGATCCCTGCATGGAGAAGGGAAAGAAGCCACACAAGGCCAGTTGCTCTAATTTTTTTCTTTGCCATTTATCCTGGGTCATCAATGGCAGCATGTCGGTGATTCTAACGTTCCAGGCTCCACAAGAGGGAGCCCTTTTTAAAATCTGGGGCAAAACTTTCAATTTCATCTTACTTGAAATCTTATCCATTTCACTTTGCTGTGATACATCTGGTGTCTGGTGAATTTTGATAGGGATGGCTCTTCATTGAGTAGACTATACTCTCCCGTTCTTTTTTCATTTCTTCCTCTGCCCTTGGATTCCATTGTTATGAGGATTGCTGCTGGAAATACTATGGTTTTCCTAGTGATCTTGTTATGTGTACTAGTTTATGCCAATGAGATGTGTGCAATACCAAAGAGGAATTAGCATGAAAAAATTAATTCATTCATGGCATTATTTTGGCTGATTGTTCTATCTGGAAAGTAATAATTTTAAAAAAATTATTTTATTGTCATTATATCAGACAAAGTATTTTCCTTTATAGGTGATAGTGACATCGTATTTATTTCTTATAATTGATTATATTAAATTTGCCCTAACCTCACATTCCCTCCTAATTTTACATTTTCTATAATCTGAAGTCCATTTCAATTTGTAATTTTAAAATAAAGACCTTTTCAACATTTTTAAAAAAGCCTTTCATTTTTCTCTTTCTTCATATGAGGTGAATATTGATCATATATATTAACAAACCTGATAGGTAAACAAAAAAAAATTGTTCAAGGAGAGCCAGAAAATATGCCTCTCCTTGGCTCTGTCATCAAAAGGATTTAGAAGGGAAGAATTTCATTTTTGTTCATCTCATTTTTCTTTATTTATTATAATTATTTTAGAGGTAGTGAAAAGGTTTATTAAAGATTGTAGAGTTGAATTCACATCTGTGAATATATCATACACCAGGGAATGTACACATTGGAAAAACAGGTTTTTGGTTTAATGTGTATTATTAAAAATTGATGTGTTTCAAAATAGTCATTTTGTGAAGACAAATACACCCATGGTGATTCATGCATCATGGTTAGGAGCCGAGTTTGAAATATGCTCTTGCTAAGTTTTAAAAAATTAGCCAGAAATCAATTTCCTGCTGGAGATGTGTGTATTGGATGCTTTTATGATTCTATGACCCTATATTTTGTAAGGTCATGAGTTTTGTTCTGCACACCAAGTTTTTGTATGTACATGAATGAATGATATCTGTCAAAGAAAAAAATATTATAGAAAGAGAATGGTAAGTGTCATACATGAAGGCTTAGAATTGCCTATTTATCTAAGATGCCTTAGATTTATTTCTTCAATGTGGCAGGCTACAGTTGCATGTGCATAGATTGGAATTCCATGCACTCAGCTGGATCAATTAAGTTTTTTGTTTTATGATCCATTTCTCTCCCCCATTTTATCTTGTGTTTTGATGAGTCGCTCTTTGTCTACTTATGTAAACTACCAGTGTCTTTTCTGTCCAGGGTGTGGGCAGGGGTTTTCACATCCATAGGAAAATTTTGCAGTTTGGAACTCTTTGTATTCTCAGTTATGAAGTTTATATGTGGATTCTGCTTTCTTTGTTAGAATGAGTTTGATTTATTCCCTGAACTTTCTGAAAAATTAAAATATTGCATAAGGGCATTGTTTCATGTATGGACACCTGCAACACATTTTCTCTGCACTCCAGAACTACCCATATATGTCCAGAATATCTGGATTGGTTTTCATGAAACACAACCTGGAGCCTTCTAACCATTCAGTAAACACTGGTGAAGACATGTAAAACGGTCTCCTATGAATTATTCAATTAAAATCGTTAATTCACAAGCAGAACAAACACCGAGAAGCATTTCTTTTCTTCCCATTACTTTTCTCCAAATTCAAGTAGTTTAATATTATTTCACTAACTATAAGGAAGAAAATTAGTTCACGATATATATGTGAAAAATTTGTTACACCTGAACTCATGTCATTGAAGCCACTTATTTTTAATATCTTATTATTTAAAAGGACTAAGAACTTTCATCTGCAATTAAATTTCACAGGGTATTTGGAAACATTCTCTCCCTCCGAGTAAAGTTCTATTTGTAGACAATAATATATATTTAACCATTCTGTTAAAATCCATTTTTCAATGAGTTATAAAAAGAATTCCTTTATTTTTAATATACCAAATTTGAATATGAGAGTATATCACCCTAATCAAATTTATATCTAGTTCACAACTCCAGACACCCCCATTCGTACACTTTTAAATATGTATTCCTTTGCAGAATGTGTAGACTAACAAAACATTCATGCACTGGGTCAGAATACTCACACCAATTCCTTTAGCAATTACACTGGGATGTAATATTTCTCACAGATCATGATAAAATATAATGGTGTTGTCACTCCCCTTCACAGACTATAAAATATGCACAAAACTCATTATCCATGCCCTTTCTTCAACATGTTTGGAGAGTTGTGTGTAAGTGTTGTGTCTATTTTTAAAACTCTTGGCTTTTAATTTTTTCCACTTAGTCGTGATTTGAGTGGTGGGTTTTTTTTCCTTTTACTTCTAATTTTGAACCATCACCTCAAGTTTCTTCGAAAGAGAATTTGACATTAATTTCTTTTCCCCATTATTACATTCTCCTTCTCTTTCTTTTATATTATATGCAGTGCCTTGTCTCCAGTTGCTGTCTTTTCCAAAGAGCTCATCCTCCATACGCCAAACTCAAAATAATTACTCTGTGGCATTGTATGGACAAAACACATCTAGGATCCCTGCAGTGGAGGAGGGAAAGAAGCCACCGAAGGCCAGTTGCTAGCAATCATTTTTCACCATTTTTCCTGGTCAACAATGGCAGAAGGACTGTGATTCTAGCGATCCAGGCTCCACAAGTGGAAGTCCTTTTGATATACGGGGCAAAAAGTTTTATTTCATTTTATTTGAAAAGCTTATCCATTACACTTCCTGGGGTGTATCTGGAGCCTGGTGAAATTTGATAAGGATGGCTCTTCATTGAGAAGACAATAGGTTCTCATTCTTTTCTCATTTAATCCTCTGCCTTTGGATTCCATTGCAATGAGGATTGCTGGTTGGGTATAATGCAAGTTTCCTAGTGATCTTTATATGTGTACTAATTTATGCCAATGAGATGTGTGCAATACCAAAGAGGAATTTGCATGAAAAATTAAATTATTTAATATCTAGAGATTATTTTGTCTGAGGGTTCTACCTGGAATATAATCATTTGAATTGTATTTTAAATTAATGTCATTATACCAGACTAAGTATTTTCCTTTATAGGTGTTAGTGCCATACTCTCTATTTCTTATCATTGATTATATTAAATTTAATCTAACCTTACATTCCCTTCAAAATATACATTTTCTGTCAATCTGATGACCATTTCTATAGAGAATTTTAAAATAAAGTCCTTTTCAACAGCTTTTATAAAACCATTCAGTGTTCACTTTCTTCACATGATATATCAATATAACTGACAGATTAAAAACAAATGCTTCACAATAGCCTGAAACACAACTTTGTTTGGCTTGTCATCAAAGGAATTGAAAAGGGAAGTGTTTCTTTGGGTTCATCTGGTTTTGTTTTCTTTATTATAATTTTAATAAAGAAACAGAAAAGTTTTAATAGTGATTGAAGAGATTAATTTACATCTGTGAATATACCATACAGCAGGGAATGTACACATTGGAAAAACAGCTTATTGGTTTAATACTTATCAATAAAAGAGATCTGTTTCAAAATACTCATTTTGTGTGGACATGTACACCCATGGTGAGTCATAAATCATGGTTATTATTTGAGTTTGAAAGATGTTCTGGTCAACTTTTAAAAAATGAGCCACAATTTGATTACACATTGGAGATGTGTGTATGGGACCCCATTAAGTTGCCATGGCCCTTTATTTTGTAAGGTCATGAGATTTGCTCGACACAGAAAGTTAAAGTCGGTTCATGTATGAATGATATACATCACTGAAAAATGGATTAAGGGAAAGAGTGCGTTGAACGTTAAATATGAAGGCTTGGAATTGCCTATTTTTCTAAAGTTGTCTTAGTTTTTGTGTTTATTCCTTGTTGGAGGCTGTAATCCCATGTTCACAGAATGAAGTGCAGTGCCCACTGCTGGATGGATTAGGGTCCTGTGTTTTATGACCCGTTCTTTTCCCACAATTGTCTTGTGAATACTTGAGTCCCTCATTTTCAACTTATGTTCCCTAAAAATGCCTTTCTCTCCAGGGTGAAGGCAGGGGCTTTCACAAACTAAACAAAATTTTTGCGTTTTGGAGCTCTTTATATTCTGAGTTTGGGGATTTATCTGTGGAATCTGCTCTCTTTGTAAGAATGAGTTTGATTTTATTCCAAGTACTTTCTGAAAAATTAAAATGTGGCATGAGAGCATTGTTTTATGTATGCGTACCTGAATCACATTCTCTCTGAATTTGGGTACTACGGAAATATGTCCATAAAATAAGGCTGGTTTTCTTGAAACTGAAACTGGAGCCTTCTCACCATTCAGCAAACACTGTTGAAGTCATGTAAAATGATCTCCTGTGAATTATCAATTTAAAATTGTGTTATTTAATAGAGGAAGAAACATTTCTTTCCCTCCCATGATTCTTCTCCAAGTTGAAGTAGTTTAATATTATTTCGTTATATATTAGGAAGAAAATCTGTTCCAGATATTTATGTGAAAATTTCATTCCATACGAACTCATATCATTGAAGACACTTATTTGTGTTCTTATTATTTAAAGATCTAATAACTTTCATTTGCAATTGATATTCACAGGGTATGTGGAAACATTCTCTCCCTCTAAGTAAAGGTTTATTTGTAGACAATAATAGATATTTAACCATTCTTTTAAATTCCATTTTTCAATGAGAACATTTAAAAAGTTTTTCTTTATTTTTAATATATCAAATTTGCTTTTGAGAGAATATCCTAAACTGTTTTGTTTCTAGTTGTCAACTCCAAACCCCTACATGCATGCATTTTTATATATGTGTTATTTTGGAGAATGTGTAAATGAGCAAAACATTTATGCACTCAGTCAGAATACTCACACCAATTTCCTTCAGCATCACACGACACCTGGGATGTAATATTTCTTACAGATCATGATTAAATATCAAGACATTTTCACCCCCAGTCACAGATTAACTATATGCACAAAACTGATTATCCAGGTCCAGCCTTCATCATCTATGGAGAGTGCTGTGTATGTATTGTGTTTGTTTAAAGACTCTTGAGTTTTCATTTTTTCTACATAGTCGTGAATTGCCTCTTGGAACTTTATTCTTTTACTGCTAATTTGGAACCAGCACCCCAAAGTTCTGCAAAAGAGAATTTGAACTTAATTTCTTTTATCCACTATTCCATTCTCTTTCTCTTTCTTTTCTATTTTTCTCAGTGCCTTTTCTCCAGTTGTTATCTTTTCCAAAGAGCTCATTCTCCATGCCCCAAGCTCCAACTAATTTCTCTGTGACATTGTAAGGACAAAACCTAACTAGGATCCCTGTGGTAGAGGAGTGATAGAAGCCACACAAGAACAGTTTCTAGCAATCATTTTTTGCCATTTTTCCTGGGATAAAAATAGCAGGATGACTGTGATTCTATTGTTCCAGGCTCCACAAGTGGGAGCCTTTGGAAATCCATTGCAAAAAGTTCATTTTCATGTTACTTGAAGTGCCTATCCATTGCACATTTCTGGGATGTAACTGGTGTCTCGATAATTTTGATAAAGTTGGCTCTTAATTGAGATGACTATATTTTCTCATTTCTTCTTCTGCCCTTGGATTGAATTGTTATAAGGATTGCTGATTGGAAATGCTATGGTGTTCCTAGTGTACTTGTCATGTGTGCAAATATATGCCAGTGAGATGTGTGCAATACTAAATAGGAATTATCAAGAAAAAAATTTATTTCATCCCTAGAGATTATTTGTTTGAATGTTCTACCTGGAATATAATAACTAGAATTTTGTTTTAATTTATTTTCATTATATGAGAATAATTATTTTCCTTTAGAAGTGTGAGTGACATACTATCAATTTCTTAACATTGATTATATTAAATTTAAGCTAACCTTACATTCCCTTCTAAATTTACATTTTCTTTCAATCTGATGTCAATTTCTATATATAATTTAAAATGAAGACCTTTACAACAGATTTAAAAAGCCATTCATTATTCACTTTCTTCACATGATGTAGGAAGTGAACAAAAATGAATAAAACTGATAGGTAAACACAAAAAAAATTGTTCAAGAAGAGCCATAAAATCTCTGCTTGGCTGTGTCATCAAAAGGATTGAGAAGTGAAGATATAATTTTTGTTCATCTGGTTTTTTTCATTGTTATAATTTTTATAGAGATATTGAAAAGGTTTAATCATGATTGAAGAGAGGAATTCACATCTGTGAATAAACTATAAATCAGGGAATGTACACAATGGAAAAACAAGTTATTGTTTAATATTTTTCAATAAAACAGGTGTGTATCAAAATAGTCATTTTGTGAAGACATTTACTTCCAAGGTGAGCCATACATCATGGTTAGTATTAGAGTTTGAATGATGCTCTGGCCAATTTTTGAAAAATGGACCACAATTCGATTTCCTGCTGGAGATGTGTGTATGGGCCCCTTTAAATTTCTGTGTCTCTTTATTGTATAATGTCATAAGTTTTCCTCGACACACAAAGTTTATGTATGTTCATGTACGAATGATATCTGTGATTGAAAAATAGATTAAGAGAAAGAGCGTAGTGAGTGTCAAACATGAAGGCTTAGAATTTCCTATTCCTAAAATGTTGTCTTAATTTTGTGTTAATTCATTTTTGGAGGCTGCAATCGCACGTTTGTAGAATGAAATGCTGTGCACACTGCTGATGGATTAGGTTCTTTTGTTTTCTGACCCATTATCCTCCCTCGTGATATCTTGTGAATCAGTGAGTCCCTTTCTTTCAACTTATGTAGACAACCAGTGACTTTTCTCTCTAGGGTGTGTGCAGGGGCTTTCACAAGCCATAGCAAAATTTTGCGGTTGGGAGATCTTTGTACTCTGAGTTCCGGGGTTTATCTGTGGATTCTGCTTTGTTTGTGAGAATGAGTTTGATTTTATTCCAAGTATATTCTGAAAAATTAAAATGTGGTCTAAGAGCATTGTTTTATATATGAATACGTGCATCACATTCTCTCTCCATTCGGGAACTACCCAATTATGTCCAGAAAATCAGCACGGATTTTCGTGAAACAGAACCTGGAGCCTTCTAACCATTCAGTAAACACTGGTGTAGTCACGTAAAAGGAAATCCTGTGAATTATCAATTTAATATATTTATATTGTTATTGAAAAGCAAGGGAAACAATGAGAAACATTTCTTTTCCTCCCATGTTTATTCTCCAAGTTGAAGTAGTTCAATAATACTTCATTAACTTTTAGGAGAAAATCAGTTCCCAATACTTGTATGAAAATTCATTACACGAGAACTCATATATTGTAGCCACTTACTTTTAAAATCTTATTATTAAAAGGACTAAGAACTTTCATTTGCAAATAGCATTCACAGGGTAAGTGGAAACATTCTCTCCCTCGAAGTAAAGGTTTACTTGAAGATGATAACAGATATTTAAGCCTATTTTTTAAATCCATTTTTCAACGGGAACATAAAAGAAGTTTTTCTTTATTTTTAATATACCAAATTTGCATATGAGAGAATGTCATCCTCATCGCTTTATATCTAGTTTTCACCTCGAAACCCTCACATTCATACATTTTTAAATATGTATTTCAAGGAGAATGCATAAACAAAAATAATATTGATGTACTCGTTCAAAATCCTCACACCATTTTCCTTCAGAATCTTACAACACTGGGGTGCAATATTTCTTACAGATCATGGTAAAATATTATATCATTGTCACCCACAATCACAGTATACTATATGCACTAAAATGATTATACATGCCCTACCTTAAACATGTCATGAGAGTTGTGTGTATGTGTTGTGTCAATTTAAAGACTCTTGGGTTTTAATTTTTTCCACATAGTCGTGAATTGCCTCTTGGATCTTTTTCCTTTTAAGTCTAATTTGGAACCAGCATCTCAAAGTTCTTCAAAAGAGAATTTAAGCTTAGTTTCTTTTCTCCACTATTTCATTCCCCTTCTCTTTCTTTTCTATTTTTCACAGTGCCTTCTCTCCAGTTGCTGTCTTTTCCAAAGAACTCATCCTCCATGCCTCGAGCTCTAAATAATTACTCTGCAGCATTGTATGGTCAAAACCCATCTAGGATCCCTGTGGTGGAGGAGCGAAAGAAGCCACACTAGGCCAGTTGCTAGGAATCATTTGTTTTTTGCCATTTTTTTCCTGGGTCACCAATGGCAGGATAACCATGATTCTAGAGTTCAAGGCTCCACATGTGGGAGTACTTTTGAAATCAGGGGGAAAATGTTCAACTTCTTGTTCCTTGAAAACCTTATCCATTGCATTTTCCTGTGATGTTTCTGGTGTCTGGTGAATTTTGATAAGGATGGATATTCATTGAGAAGGCAATACTTTCTCATTCTTTTCTCATTTCTACTTGTGTCCTTGGATTCCATTATTATGAAGTTTGCTGGTTGGAAATTGTAAGGTTTTCCTAATGATCTCCTTATGTGTACAAATTTATGGCAATGCTATGTGTGCAATACCAAAGGGGAATTGGGAAGAAAAACAATTTATTCCATTCCTAGAGATTATTTTTTCTGAATGTTCTACCTGGAATATAATAATTTGAATTTTGTTTTAATTTATTTCATTATATCAAGCTAAGTTTATTCCTTTATAGGCATTAGTACCATACTATTTTTTTCTTATAATTGATTATACTAAATCTAACCTAACCTTACATTGCCTTCTAAATTTACATTTTCTTTAAATCTGATGTCCTTTTCAGTTTAAAATTTTAAGAGAGACTTTTTCAACAGCTTTAAAAATGCCATTCATTGTTCATTCACTTTACATGATGTGGAAATTGATCGTTTATCAATTAACTGATAGATTTTTAAAAAATGGTTTAAAGAGAGCCAGAAAAACCCCATTGCTTCACTGTGTCATCAAAAGGATTGAGAAATGAGGAATTTCTTTTTTGTTCATCTGGTTTACTTTCTTTATTAAAATTTTTATGGGGCTATTGTAAAGGTTTAATAATGATTGAAGAGATGAATTCACATCCGTGAATATACCATACAAAGGTATGTAGACATTGGAAAAACAGTTTATGGGTTTAATATTTATCAATATAAGAGATGTGCTCTGGACAATCATTTTGTGAGGACATGTACAACCAAGGTGAGTCATGCACCATGGTTAATAGTCTAGTTGGAAAGATGCTCTGGCCAATTTTTAAAAAATGATCCATAAATAAATTTTCTGCTGGAGATGTTTGTTATGGACCCCTTTAAATTGATATGTCCCTTTACTTTCTAAGGTCAAGAGTTTCTTCTACACACCAAGTTTATGTATGTTCATGTATGAATGTTATCCTTCAAGGAAAAATAGATTAAGAGAAAGAGTGTGGTGAGTGTCAAAGTTGAAGGCTTGGAATTGCCTATTTCTCTAAGATGTCTCTGTTTTGTTTTTCTTCATTGTGGCAGGCTATACTTACATATGCATAGAATGGGGCGTGGTGCACACTGCTGGATGGATTAGGTTCCTGTGTTTTATGACTCATTCCTCCTCCCTATGATATCTTGTGAATAGTTCACTCTTTCTATATCAACTTATGTACTGTACTAGTGTGTTTTCTCCCCAGGTTGTGGACAGTGGCTTTCACGAGCTGTAGAAAAATTATGTGGTTGGGAGCTCTTTGTATTCAGAGTTCCTTGCTTTATCTGTGGATTCTGCTTCTTTTGTAAGAATTAGTTTGATTTTATTCCACGTAATTTCTGAGGAATTAAAATGTAACATAAGAGCATTGTTTTATTTATGATAACTGCATCACATTCTCTCTGAATTCAGGAAATACCCAAATAAATCCAGAAAATCACGACTGGTTTTCTTCAAACCGAACCTGAAGCTTCTAACCATTCAATAATCACTGGTTAAGTGATGTAAAATGATCTCCTCTCAATTATTGATTTAATATTATGTTATTCAAAAGTGAAGCGAAACACTGAGAAGCATTTCTTTTCCTCCCATGATTATTCTCCAAGTTGAAGTAGTTTAATATTATTTCATTAACTATAAGGAAGAAAATCATTTCCCGATATTTCTGTGAAAAATTCATTATGCGCACTCATATCATTGAAGCCACTTATTTTAAAACCTTATTATTTAAAAGGACTACGAACTTTCATTTGCAATTAGCATTCACAGTGTATGTGGAAACATCCTCTCCCTCTAATTAAAGGTTTACTTGTACATGATATTAGATATTTAACCATTTGTCTAAAATCCATTTCTCAATGAGAATGTTAAAAAAGATTTTCTTTATTTTTATTATACTGAGAAAATATCGTCCTAATGTGTTTATATCTTTTTTCACTTCAAAATCCCCACATTCATACATTTTTAAATATGTACTTCTTAGCAGAATATATAAACAAAACAAAACAAAAAAAACATTGGTGCACTCAGTCAGTATCCTCACACCAATTTCCTTCAGCATCACACCACAATGGGGTGCAATATTTCTTACAGATCATGATAAAATATGGCATTATTACCCCCAGTCACAGACTATAGCATATGCAAAAAAAATGATTATCCATGCCCTGCCTTAAACATATCTGGAGAGTTGTGTGTATGTGTTCTGTCTGTTTAAAAACTCTTGGGTTTTAACTTTTTCCACATTGTCATGAATTTGTATTGGATTTTTTTCCTTTTACTGCTAATTTGGAACCAGCACCTCAATGTTCTTCAAAAGAGAATTTAAGCTTAGTTTCTAGTCTCTATTATTCCATTCTCCTTGTCTTTCTTTTCTATTTTTCACAGTGCCTTCTCTCCAGGTGCTTGTTTTCCAAAGAGTTCATCTTCCATGCCCTGAGCTCCAAATAATTACTCTGTGGCATTGTATGGACAAAATCCCACTAGGATCCCTGCAGTGTAAGAAGGAAAGAACCCACACAAGGCCACTTGTTTGGAATCATGTTTTTACCATTTTTCCTGGGTCACCAATTGCAGTATGACCATGATTCTAGAGTTCCAGGCTCCACAATTGGGGTCACTTTTAAAATCCAGGGCAAAAAGTTCAATTTCATGTTACTTGAAAAGATTATCCATTGAAATTTCCTGGGATTTATCTTGTGTCTGGTGAATTTTCATTAGGATTGCTCTTCATTGAGATGACAATACTTTCTCATTCTTTTCTCAATTCTTCCTCTGCCCTTGGATTCCATTGTTATGAGGATTTCTGGTTGGAGATAGTATGGTTTTCCTAGTGATTTTGTTATATTTCCTAATTTAAGCCAATGAGTTGTGTGCAATACCAAAGAGGAATTAGCATTTAAAAAAATAATTTCATTCATAGAGAATATTTTACCACAGTGTTCTACCTGGAATATAATAATTTGAATTGTGTTTTAAATTATTGTTATTATATCAGACTAATTATTTTCCTTTTTTAGTGTTAGTGCCATACTATTTCTTTTCATTGATTATATTAAATCTAAATTAACTTTACATTCCTTTCTAAATTTATATTTTCTTTCAATCAGATGTCCATCTCAATTTATAATTTTATAATAAAGATCTTTCCAACAGCTTGAAAAAACCATTCATTGTTCACATTCTTCACTTGAGGCCATAAGTGATCATATCATTAAAAGTAATCGATAAACAAAAAAAAATTGGTCAAGGAGAGACAAAAAAATCCTTCTGCTTGGCTGTGTCATCAAAAGGATTGAGAAGTGAAGAATTTCTTTTTGGTTCATCTTATTTTTCTTTCTTTATTATAACTGTTATAGAGATACTGAAAAGTTATAATAATGATTGAAGAGATGAATCACATCCATGAATATACCATAGACCAGGAAATGTACCCTTTGGAATAACAGGTTATCAGTTTAATATTTATCAATAAAAGTGATGTGTTTCAAAATAGTCATTTGGTGATAACATATACAACCAAGGAGAGGCATACATCATGGTTAGTAGTCAAGTTTGAAAGTCACTCCTTCCACATTTTAAAAAATGAACCAAAATTCGATTTCCCACTGCAGATGTGTGTATGGGACCCATTTAAGATGCTAAGACCCTTTATTTTGTACAGTCATGAGCTTTGCTCTACACCCCAAGTTTATGTAAGAATGATATCCACCACTGAAAAATAGATTAAGAGAAAGAGTGTGATGAGTGTAAAACATGAAGGTTTGGCATTGCCTAATGCTATAATGTTGTCTTAGTTTTGTGTTCATTCATTGCTGGAGGCTATAATCGTGAGTGCATAGAATGGAGTGCAGTTCACACTACTGATGGATTAGGTTCTTATATTGTGTGACCCATTATTCTCCCCCATGACATCTTGTGAATAGGTGATTGTCTCTTTGTCAAATTATGTACCCAACCAGTGCCATTTGTATACAGGATGTGGGCAGGGTCTTTCATAAGACTTAGAAAAATTTTTCAGTTGGGATCTTTTTGTAATCTGAGTTCCAGCATTTATCTGTGGATTCTGCTTTCTTTGTAAGAATGGGTTTGATTTTATTCCAAGTACTTTCTGAAAAATTAAAATGTGGCATAAGTGTAGTGTTTTATATATGGATACTTGCATCACATACTCTCTGCACTCGGGAACTACACAAATAAGTCCAGAAAATCAGGACTGGATTTCTTGAAACAGAACCTGGCACGCTCTAACCTTTCAGGCAACACTGGTGAAGGCATCTAAAATGATCTCCACTGAATTATCGATTTCAAATTGTATTATTCAAAAGCAAAGTAAACACAGAGAAACATTTCTTTCCTCCCATCATGATTCTCCAAGTTGAATTACTTTAATATTATTTCAGTATTAGGAGGAATATCTCTAACAGATATTTATGTGAAAAATTCATTCCACATGAATTCATATCACTCAACCAACTTATTTTTAAAACATTATTATTTAAAGGGCCTAAGAATTATAATTTGCAATTGGCATTCACAGGATATTTGGAAATATTCTCTCCCACTACGAAAATTTTTAATTGTTGAGGATAATAGATATTTAACAATTGTTTTAAAACCATTTTATAATGAGAACTTCAAAAAAGTCTTTGTTTATTTTTAATATACCATATTTGCATATGAGAGTATATCATCCAAATCTGTTTATATATGTTTTTTACCTCCAAACACCCATATTTATGCATTTTTAAATATGTATTTCTTAGCAGAATGTGGAAATGAACAAAACATTGAAGCACTTGTTCCGAATACTCACATCATTTTCCCTTAACATCACACTACACTGGGGTGTCATATTTCTTACAGATCATTACAAAATATCAAGACATTGTCATCCCCAGTCACAGACTATACCATATGCACAAACTGATTTTCCATACCCTGCCTACAGCATGTCCAGAGAGTTGTATATATGTGTTGTGTCGGTTTTAAAGACTCATTTGTTTTAATTTATTCTGCCAAGTTGAAAATTGCCTGGTGGATTTTTTTTCCTTTTACTGCTAATATTGTACCAGCTTTTCCTGGTTCTTCAAAAGAAAATTCGGGGTTAGTTTCTTTTCTCCATTATTCCATTCTCCTTCTATTTATTTTCTCCTTTTCACAGTTCCTCTCTCCAGTTGCTGTCTTTTCTATAGAGCTTATAATCCATGCCCTGAGCTTGAAATAATTAATCTGTGGCATTGTATGTACAAAACCCCTCTAAGATGCATGTGGTGGAGGAGGGAAGGAAGCCACAGAAGTTCAGGCTCTAAGAATCATTTATTTGCAGTTTTTCCTGGGTCACCAATGGCAGGATGATCATGATTGTAGCGTTCCAGGCTCCACAAGTGAGCATCCTTTTGAAATCTGAGGCAAAAGTTCTATTTCATGTTACTTGAAAAGTTTATTCATTGCATTTTGCTGCGATGTATCTGTTGACTGCTGAATGTTGATAAGGATGGCTCTTCATTGAGATGACAATACTTTCTCATTCTTTTCTCATTCCTTCCTCTGCCATTAGATTCCATTGTTATGAGTTTTGCTGGTTGGAAATAATATGGTTTTCCTAATGATTTCTTTATGTTTACAAATTAATGTCAATTAGATGTGTGCAATACAAGAGTGGAATTTGCATGAAAGAAATTAATTTATTCCTGGAGATTATTTTACCAGAGTGTTCTACCTGGAATATAATAATTTGAATTTTGATTTATTGCCATCGTATTAGACTATTTTTCTTCATAGGTGTTCTTGACATACTCTTTCTTATCATTGATTATATTAAATCTAAACTAACCTTACATTCCTTCTAAATTTACATTTCCTTTCAACCTGATGTCTATTTCAATTTATATTTTTAAGATAAAGATATTTTTAAGAGCTTTAAAAAATCCATTCATTCATCACATTCTTCACATGAGATGTTAAGTGATCATGTATCAATAAATGTTACAGATTAAATAATTGTTCAAGGAGAATTAAAAACACGCCCCTGCTTGGCTGTGTCATCAAAAGGATTGAGATCTGAAGATTTTTATGTTCATCTGGTTTGTCTTTCTTTATTGTAATTTTCATATAGAATCAGAAAATGTTTACTAATCATTGAAGAGAGGAATCCCATCTGTGAATATACCATACAACAGTAAATGTACCCATTTGAAAATGAGCTTATTTGTTTAATATTTATCAATAAAAGATATTTGTTTCTAAATAGTCATTTTGTTAGAACATGCACAACAAAGGTGAGTCATAAATCATGGTTAGTAGTCCAGTTTGAAAGATGTTCTGTCCATGTTTTAAAAAAGGGTTAACAATTAAATTTCCTGCTGAATATGTGTGTATGGGACCCATTTAAGTTGATAAGTCCCTTTATTTTATAAGGTCATGAGTATTGCTCTACACACCAAGTTTGTGTATGTTTATGTACAAATAATATTCATCACTGAAAAATAGATGAAGAGAAAGAGTGTGATGAGTGTCAAACATGAATGCTAGGAATTGCCTACATCTCTAAAATTGTCTTAGTTTTGTGTTTCTTCTTTGTTGGAGTCTATTATCAGGTGTGCATATAATGGAGCATGGTGCACACTACTGATGGAGTAAGTTCTTGTGTTTTATGACCCATTCTTATCCCACAAGATAGCTTGAGAATAGTTGAGTCCCTCTTTGTAAAGTTAGGTATCCTAACATTACCTTTTCACTCCATGGTGTGGGCAAGTGCTTTCACAAGCCATAGGAATATTTTGTAGTTGGGAGCTCTTTGTATTCTGAGTTCTGGGGTTTATCTGTGGATTCTGCTTTATTTGTAAGAATGAATCTGATTTTATAAGAAGAACTTTATGAAAAACTAAAATGTGGCCTGAGAGAAAATTTTAGATATGGAAACCTTCATCACATCCTCTCTGCACTGGGGATATACTCAAATATGTCCAGAATACCAGGACTGGTTTTCTTCAAACAGAACCAAGAGCCTTCTAACCATTCAGTAAACTCTGGTGAGGTCATGTAAAAGGATCTCCTGTGAAATATCAATTTAAATTTGTGTTATTCAAAACAGAGGAAACACTGAGAGGCATATCTTTTACTCCCATGATGATTCTGCAATTTGAAGTAGTTTAAAATTGTTTCATTAAGTATTGGGAGAAAAATGTGGTCCAAATATTTATGTGAAAAATTCATTCCACATGGACTCATATCATTGAAGCCACTAATTTATAAAATCTTAATATTTAAAGGGATAAGAGCATTCATTTGCAATTAGCATTCTCAGGGCATGTGGAAACGTTCTCTCACTCTAAGTAAATGTTTATTTGTAGGCCCTAATAGATATTTAACCATACTTTTAAAATCCATTTTTCAATGTGAACTTTTAAAAAGTATTTTTTTTTAGTTTTAATGTACCAAAATTGCCTATGAGTGAATATCATCCTTTTCTGTTTTTATATCTAGTTTTCACAACCAAACCCCACATTCATGCATTTTTAAATAGGTATTTCTTAGCAGAAGGTGTAAATGAACAAAACATTGATGCACTCATTCAGAATTCACACACCATTTTCCTTCAGTTTCACACCACACTGGGTGTAATATTTCTTAGAGATCATAAAAAAATTTCCTGGCATTGTGACCCCCAGTCACAGATTATACTATATGCAAAAATCTGTTTATCCATGCCCTGCCAACATGTCTGGAGAGTTGTATGTATGTCTTGTGTCTGTTTTAAACACTCTTGAGTTTTAATGGTTTCCACATAGTCATAATAGACTGGTGGATTTTTTTCCCTTTACTGGTAATTTTGAAAATGCACCTCAAGGTTCTTGAAAAGAGACTTCAGTCTTAGCTTCTTTTCTCCACTATTCCATTTTCCTTCTCTTTCTTTTCTATTTTTCACCATGACTTCTCTTCAGATTCTGTCTTTTAAAAAGAGCTAATCTTCCATGGCCCTAGCTTCAAATAATTACTCTGTGTCATTGTATGCACAAAACCCATCTAGGAACCCTGTGTTGGAGTAGGGAAAGAAGCCACACATGGCCAGTTGCAAGGAATGATTTTTTCACCATTTTCTTTTGGTCACCAATGGCAGGATGACCATGATTCTGGCATTTCAGTCTTCAATAGTGGAAGCCCTTTTGAAATACGGGGCAAAAAGTTCAATTTCATGTAATGTGAAAAACTTATCCATTGCACTTTGCTGTGATGTAACTGGTGTCTGGTGAATTTTGATAAGGATGGCTCCACATTGAGATGAAAATATTTTCTCATTTTTTCTCATTTCTTCCTCTGCCCTTAGACTCCATTGTTTTAAGGTTTGCTGGTTGGAAATACGATGGTTTTCCCAGTACTCTTGTTAGGTGTACTAATTTATGCCAAAAGATGTGCAATATCACAGAGGAATTACCATGAAAAAAATTATTTCATTCCTAGAGATTATTTTGTATAACGGTTCTACCTGGGATATAATAATTTGTATTTTATTTCAATTTACTGTTATTATATCACATTAATTATTTTCTTTGAGGTGTTAATGCCATAATATGTATTTCTTATCACTGATTATATTAAATCTATCCTAAACTTACATTCTCTTCTAAGTTTACATTTTCTTTCAATCTGATGTACATTTCAATTTACAGTTTTAAAATAAAGACTTTTACAACAGCTTTAAAAAAGCCATTCATTGTTCACTTTCTTCACATGATGTAGTAAGTGATCATATATCAATGAAACTGATAGAGAAACAAAACAAAAAAAATGATTCAAGGAGAGCCAGAAATACACCTCTGCTTGGCTGTGTCATCAAAAGGATTGATAAGGGAAGAATTTCTTTTTTGCTCATCTGGTTTTCCGTTCTTTACTATAATTTTTATAGTGATATGGACAAAGTTTAATAATTATTGAAGAGATGAATTCACACCCCTGAATATACCATACACCAGGGAAAGTACACATTGGGAAAACATGTTATCATTTTAATATTTATCAATAAAAGACATGTGCTTCAAATAGTCATTTTTTTTAGGACACCTACACCCAGGATGAGTCTTACATCATGGTTAGCAGTCGAGATTGAAATATGGTCTGGCTAAGATTTTACAAAAATGACCCAGAATTCAATCTCCTGCAGGAGATGTGTGTATGGGACCCCATTAAGTTTCTATGTCCCTTTATTTTGAAAGGTCATGAGTTTTGCTCTATACACCAAGTTTGTATATGTTCATATAGAATTGATATACGTCACAAAAAAGAGATTAAAAGAAAGAGTTTGGTGAGTGTCAAACATGAAGAATTGGAATGCCTATTTCTCTAAAATTGTCTTAGTTTTGTGTTTCTTCATTGTTGAAGGCTATAATCATGTGTGCATAGAATGCAGCACGGTGTAAACTGGTGGATGGATTAGGTTCTTGTGTTTTTTGACCAATTCCTATCCCACATGCTATCATGTGAAGAGTTGATTTCCTCTTTCTCAACTGATGTAGTCTACCAATGCCTTTTCACTCCAGGGTGTGGACAGGGACTTTCTCAAGCCATAGGAATATTTTGAAGTTGGGAGCTTTTTGTATTCTGAGTTCTGTGGTATATCAATGAATTCAGCTTTCTTTGAAAGAATGAATGTGATTTTAGTAGAAGTACTTTCTGAAAAACTAAAATGTGGCATGAGAGCATTTTTTAAATATATGGGTACCTGCATCACATTCTCTTTACTGTGTAACAACCCAAATATGTCCAGAAAATGAGGACTAGTTTTTTTGAAACAGAACCTGGAGTCTTATAGACATTGAGTAACCACTGGTGAAGTCATATAATACGTTCTACAGGGAATTATCAATTAAAAAATATGTTATTCATTAGAGGAAGAAACACTGAGAAGATTTACTTTTCCTCCCATAACTATTGTCCAAGTTGAAGTAGTTTAATATTGTTTCATTAACTATTGTGAGGGAAATCTCTTCCAGATATTTATGCAAAAAATGCATTCCATGCTGTCTCATATCATTGAAGCCACTTGTTTTTAAAATCTTATTACTTAAAGAGCTAAGAACATTCATTTGAAGTTAGCATTCTCAGAGTATGTGAACCCTTCTCTCCCTCTAAGTAAAGGTTTATTTGTGGACGATAATAGATATTTAACCATTCTTTTAAAATCAATTTTTCAACGAGAACTTTTAAAATTTTTTCTTTATTTTTTATATACAAAATTTGCATATGAGAGAATGTCGTCCTAATCTGTTTTATATCTAGTTTTCACCTGCAAACGCCCACATTAATGTATTTTTAAATATGTATTTCCTAGCAAATGTGTAAACAAACAAATCATTGATGCACTCGCTCAGCATATTCACAGCATTTTCCTTCTGCATCACACCACACTGGGGTGTAACATTTCTTACATAGTCACCCCCAGTCAGAGACTATATGTACAAAACTAATTACACTTGCACTGCTTTCAACATGACTGGAGGGTTTTGTGTATGTGTTGTGTCTGTTTTAAAGACCCTTGGGTTTTAAATTTTTCCACATCATCATGAATTGACTGGTGGATTTTTTTAAAATTTACTGCTAATTTTGAAACAGCACCTCAAGGTACTTCAAAAGAGAATTCGGGCTTAGATTCTTTTCTCCACTATTCCATTCTCCTTCTCTTTATATTCTGTTTTTCAGAGAGGTTTCTCTCCAATTGCTCTCTTTTCCATAGAGCTCATCCTCTGAGCCCTGATCTCCAAATAATTACTCTGTGTCATTTTCTGGACAATAACCATCTAGGATCCACAAAAGGCCATTTGCAAGCAATCATTTTTTTGCCGATTTTCCCTGTATACCAATGGCAAGATCACCATAATTCTAGCGTTCCAGGTTCCACAACTCAGAGCCCTTTTCAAATAAGGGGTAAAAAGTTCATTGCATTTTACTTGAAAATCTTATCCATTGCTCATTGCTGGGATGTATCTGGTATCTGGTGAATTTTCATAAGGATGGCTCTTCAATGAGATGACAACACTTTCTCATTATTTTCTCATTTCTTCCTCTGCCCTTGGATTTCATTGTTATGAGGATTGCTAGTTGGAAAAACTCTAGTTTTCCTAGTGATCTTGTTATGTGTACTACTTTATGTCAATGAGATATGTGCAATACCAAAGAAGATTTAGCATGAAAAAATTATTTCTATGCTAGAGATTATTTTGTCTGCATGTTCTCACTGAAATATAATAATTTGAATTTTGTTTTAACTTATTTTCTTTATATAAGAGTAATTATTTTCCTTTATAGGCATTAGTGCCATACTATCTATTTCTTATCATTGATTATATTGAATCTAACCTAATCTTATATTTCCTTCTAATTTACATCATCTTTCAATCTGATGTCCATTTCAATTTGTAATTTTAAAATAAAGACCTTTTCAAACCTTCAAAAAAACATTCATTGTTCACTTTCTTTGCATGAGGTTGTAAGTGGTCATGTATCAATAAAACTGATAAAGAAAAAAATTTGCTCACTTTGAGCCAGAAAAATGCCTCTGTTTACCTGTGTCATCAAAATGATTGTCAAGTGAAGAATTTCATTTTTGTTCATCTGATTTTTTAATATAATTTTATAGAGATATTGAAAATGTTTAATAATGATTGAAGAGATGAATTCACATGTGTGAATATACCATACACCAGTGAATGTACACAAAAGAAAATCAGGACATTGGTTTTATATTTATCAATAAAATAAATGTGTTTCAAAATAGTCATTTTGTGAGGACACATACACTCAAGGTCAGTCATACATCATGGTTAGTAGTTGAGTGTGAAAGGTGCTCTGGCCAAGATTTTAAAAATAAAGCACAAGTCAATTTCCTACTAGAGATATGTGTATGGGAAACTTTTTAAGTTGCTATGCCCCTTTATTTTGTAAGGTCATGATTTTTGCACTAAACTCAAAGTTTATGCATGTTCATGTACGAATGATACCCATCACTCAAAAATGGATTAGGGAAAGACTGTGTTGAGTGTCAAATATGAAGGCTTGAAATTGCCTATTTTTCTAAATTTATCTTAGTTTTGTGTTTTTTCATTGTTGGAGGCTATAACCCCAGTTGCATAGAATGGAGCACAGTGGAAAATGATGGATGGATCAGGTACTTGTGTTTTATGACCATTACTCTCCCCCATGATATCTTGGGAATAGTTGAGTCCTTCTTCTTCAACTTATGTACACTACCAGTGCATCTTCTCTTCAGGGTGTGGGCAGAGGATTTCACAACTCCTATGAAAATTTTGTGGGTAGGAGGTTTTTCATTCTGAGTTCTGGGGTTTATCTGTGGATTCTGCTTTCTTTATAAGAATGAGTTTGATTTTATTCCAAATACTCTCTGAAAAATTAAATGTGTTATAAGAGCATTGTTTTATATATGAATACCTGCATCACATTCTATCTGCACTCGGGAATACTCAAATATTTCCAGGAAATCTGTACTGGTTTTCTTGAAACAAGTCCTGGAGCTTTCTAACCATTCAGTAAACACTTGTGAAGTCAAGTAAAATATTTTCCTGTGAATTATTGATTTGAAAATATGTTAGTCAAAAGCTTAGGAATCACTGAGAAGCCTTCATTTCCTCCCATTACAATTCTCCAATTTGAAAAAAAATTTAATATTATTTCATTAACTATTAGGAGGAAAAACTGTTCCCGATATTTATTTGAAAAATTTGTTCCATGCAATCATATTATTTAAAAGGGCTAAGAACATTCATTTTCAATTAGCATTCACAGGGTGTGTGGAAACATTCTCACCATCTAAATAAAGGTTTATTTGTAGGCAATAATAGATATTTAACCATTCTTTCGAAATCCATTTCTCAACTAGAACTTTTTAAAGATTTTATTTTTAATATACCAAATTTGCATATGAGAGAATATTGTCCTAATCTCTTTTATATAGAGATTTCACCTCCAAATGCCCACATTCCTGAGGTCAGAATACATACCATTTTACTTCATCATCACACCACACTGGGGTGTAATATTTCTTATAGAACTTGATTAAATATCATGGCATTGTTAACCCCGGTCACAGAGTATACTATATGCACAAAACTGATAATCAGTGCCCTGCCTTGAACATATCTGGAAAGTTGTGTGTATGAGTTTTGTCTGTTTTAAAGACTCTTGTGTTTTAATTTTTTCCACATAGTCATGAATTGACTGGTGGATTTTTTTTCCTTTTACTGCTAATTTTGAACCAGCACCTCAAGGTTCTTCACTAGAGAATTCGAGCTTAGTTTCTTTTCTCTGCTATTGAATTATCCTTCTCTTTCTTTTCTATTTTGCACAGTGAATTCTCTCTGCTTGCTGTCTTTGTCAAAGAGGTCATCCTCCATGCCCCGTGCTCCACATAATTACCCTGCAGCATTGTATGTACAAAACCCATCTGGATTACTGCGGTGGAAGAGAGAAAGAAGCCACACAAGGCCTGTTGCTAGGACTCATATTTTTGCCATATCTCCTGGGTCACCAAAGGCAGAATAATGATGATTCTAGCTTTCCAGTCTCCACAAGTGGAATCCCTTTTGAAATCCAGGGCAAAAATTTCAATTTCATGTTACTTGAAAAGCTTATCCATGGCATTTTGCTGGGATGTATCTGGTGTCTGGTGAATTTTCATAAGGATGGCTCTTCATTTAGATGACAAAATTTTCTCATTCTCTTCTCAATTCTGCCTCTGTCGAAGGGTTCCATTGTTATGAGGATTGGTGGTTGGAAATACTATCCTTTGCTTAGTGATCTTGTTATGTGTCCTATTTTCTGCCAATGAAATATGTGCAACACCAAAGAGGAATTAGCATGAAAAAATGTATTTCATTAATTGAGATTTTTTATTCTGAGTGTTCTACCTGGAATATAACAATTTGAATTTTGATTTAATTAATTGTCATTATATCAAATAAATTACCTTCCTTTTAGACTTTAGTGTCATACTATCTGTTTCTTAACATTGATTATATTAAATCAAACCTCACCTTACTTTGCCTTCAAAATTTACTTTTTCTTTCATTCTGATGTCCATTTCAATTCGTAGTTTTAAAATAAAGACCTTTTCAACACCTTTAAAACAACCATTCATTTTTTCAATAACTTCACATGAGGTGGTAATTGATCATATATCAATAAAACAGAGAGATAACCAAAATAAAATTTCAAGGAGAGCCAGAAATACACCTCTGTTTGGCTGTGTCATCAAAAGGATTGAGAAGTGAAGTTTTATTTTTTGTTCATCTGGTTTTTCTTTCATTATTATAATTTCAAAGAGATATTGAAAAATTTTAATAATGATTGAAGAGAAGGATCACATCCGTAAATATACCATACACCAGGGAATGTACACATTTGAAAAATGTCTTATTTATCTAATATTTACCAATAAAAGAGATATGTTTCAAAATATACATTTTGTGAGGACATGTACACACAAACTGAGTCATACATCAAGGTTAGTAGTCGACTTTGAAAGATACTCTGGCCAAATATTTTAAAAACGAACAATTCCATTTTCTGCTGGATTTGTGTGAGGGACCCCTTTAAGTTGCTATGTCCCTTTATTTTGTAAGGTCCTGTGGTTTGCTCGACACAGCCAGTTTATATATGTTCATGTACGAATGATATATGTCACTGAAAAATAAATTAAGGGAAAGAGTGTATTGAGTGAAAAATATGAAATCTTGGATTGCCTATTTCTCTAAGCTGTCTCAGTTTTGATATTCTTCATTGTTGTAGCCTATAATCACATGTTCTCAGAATGGAATGCCGAGCTCAATGCTGATGAATTAGGTTCTTGTATTTTATGACCCATTCGTCTCCCCGTGATACCTTGTGAATAATTGAGTCCCTTTTTTTCAACTAATTGACACTACTAAGGCCTTTTCTTTCCAGGGTGTGGGCAGGTGCTTTCACAAGCCATAGGAAAATTTTGCGTTTGGGAGCTCTTTATATTCGGATTTCCATGGTTTATCTGTGGATTCTGCTTTCTTTGTAAGAATGAGTTTGATTGTATTCCACATCTTTCTGAAAAATTAAAATGTGGCATAAGAGTATTGTTTTATATATGGATACGTGCATCACATACTCTCTCCCCTCGGGAACAACCCATATATTTACAGAAAATCAGGACTGGTTTTCTTGAAACAGAACCTGGAGCCTTCTAACCATTCAGTAAACACTTGTGTAGTCATGTAAAACAATCTCCTGTATATTATCAGTTTAAAATTGTGTTATTCTAAAGCGGAGGAATCACTGAGAAGCATTTCTTTTCCTCCCATGATTATTATCCAAGTTGAAGTAGTTTAATATTATTTAATTAACTATTAGGAGGTAAATCTGTTCCAAATATTTATGTGAAAAATTTGTTCCACCTGAACTCATATCATGTAAGCCACTGATTTTTTTTTAAAAAATCTTATTATTTAAAAGATCTGAGAACTTTCATTTGCAATTAGCATTCACAGCGTATGTGGAAACATTCTTTCCCTCTAAGTAAATGTTTACTTGTAGATGATAATTAATATTTAAACATTTTTAAAATCCATTTTTAGATGTGGACTTTAAAAAAGGTTTTCCTTATTTTTAATATACCAAATTTGCATATGATAGAATATCATCCTAATCTGTTTTATATCTGGTTTTCACCTAAAAACTCTCACATTCATACATTTTTAAATATGAATTTCTTAGCAGAATATGTAAAGAACAAAACATGGATGCACTTGGTCAGAACCCTCATACCATTTTCCTTCAGTATCACACCAACCACGGGTGTAATATTTCTTACAGATCATGACAAAATGTCATGGCATTGTCCCCCCCATTCAAAGACTATACTATATGCACAAAAGTGATTATCAATTCCCTTTCTTTTCTATTTTTCACCCTGACTTCCCTCCAGTTGCTGTCTTTTCCAAAGAGCTCATGCTCCATGCCCTGAGCTCCAAGTAATAATTCTGTGGCATTGAATGGACAAATGCCATCTAGGATTCCTGTGGTGGAGAAGGAAAAGAAGCCACACAAGGGCAGTTGCTCACAATTTATTTTTGCCATTATTCCTGGGTCACAAATGGCAGCATGTCCGTGATTCTAGCATTCCAGGCTCCACAAGAGGGAGCACTTTTTAAAATCCCGGACAAAAATTTCAATTTCATGTTACTTGAAAGCTTATCCATTGCACTTTGCTAAGATGTATCTGGTGGATTTTGATAGGGGTGGCTCTTTATTGAGTAGACAATTCTTTCTCATTCTTTGCTCTCATCTTCCTCTGCCCTTGGATTCCATTGTTATGAGGGTAGCTGGTTGCAATACTATGGTTTTCCTAGTGATCTTGTTATGTGTATTAATTTCTGCAAATGAGATATGTGCAATACCAAAGAGGAATTAGCATGAAAAAAAAATTATTACATACCAAGAGAATATTTTGTCTGAGGGTTCTACCTGGAATAAAATAATTTGAAGAAAAATCTTAATTATTTTCATTATATCAGATTAAGTATTTTCCTTTATAGGTGATATTGTCATTCTATATATTTCTTATCATTGATTATATTTAATTTAATCTAACCTCCCATTCCCTTCTAAATTTACATTTTCTTTAAATCTGATATCCATTTCAATTTGTAATTTTAAAATAAAGACCTTATCCACATCTTTAAAAAAGCCATTTATTGTTCTCTTTATTCATATGACCTGGTAAGTGATCATAGATATTAATAAAACTGACAGAGAAACAAAAAGTATTGTTCAAGAAGAGCCAGAAAAACACGTCTGCTTGGCTCTGTCATCAAAAGGTTTGAGAAGGGAAGAATTTCATTTTTGTTCATCTCATTTTTCTTTCTTTATTATAATTTTTTTAGAGATATTGAAAAGGTTTAATAATGATTGAAGAGATGAATTCACATCTGTGAATATACCATACACCGGGGAATGTACACATAGGGAAAACCGCTTATTGGTTTAATATTTATTATAAAACATTGACGTGTTTCAAAATAATCATTCCGTGAAAACATGTACAACCAAGGTGAGTCATGAGTCATGGTTAGGAGCCAAGTTTGAAAGATACTATTGCCAAGTTTCTTAAAATGTTTCAGAAATTGATTTCCTGCCCGAGATGTGTGAATTGGACCCCTTTAAGATGTTATGTCCCTATATTTTGTAAGGTCATAAATTTTGCTCTACACACCAAGTTTTTGTATGTACATGTATTTATGATATCCGTCAATGAAAAAGACATTAGAGCAAGAGTGTGGTGAGTGTCAAACATGAAGGCTTGGAATTGCCTCTTTCTCTTAGATTTTGTTTCTTCAATGTGGCAGTCTACAATTATGTGTACATAGAATGGAACACCATGCACCCTGCTGGATCGATTAGGTTTTTTTGTTTTATGATACATTTCACTCCCAAATTATATCTTGTGTTTAGTTGAGTCCCTCTTTGTCTACTTATGTACCCTACCTGTGCCTTTACTCTCCAGGGTGTGGGCAGGGGTTTTTACAAGCCATAGGAAAATTTTGTGGTTGTGAGATCTTTGTATTCTCAGTCCTGAGGTTTATCTGTGGATTCTGCTTTCTTTGTAAGAATTATTTAGATTTTATTCCAAGAACATTCTGAAAAATTAAAATATCGCCTAAGGTCATTGTATCATATATGGATACCTGCATCACATTCTCTCTGTATTCGGGAACTACCCATATATGTCCAGAAAATCAGGACTGGTTTTTATGAAACACAATCTGGAGACTTCTAACCATTCAGTAAATACTGGTGAAGACATGTAAAAAGGTCTCATATGAATTATTGAATTAAATTGTGTTATTCACAAGCAGAGGAAACACTGAGAACCATTTCTTTTCTCCCCCATTACTTTTCTCCAAGTTCAAGTAGTTTAATATTATTTCATTAACTATAAGGAAGAAAATCAGTTCATGATATTTATGTGAAAAATTTGTTACACGTGAACTCATATAATTGAAGCCACTTATTTTTAATATCTTATTATTTAAAAGGGCTAAGAACTTTCATTTGCAATTAACATTCACAGTGTATGTGGAAACATTCTCTCCCTCTAAGTAAAGTTCTATTTGTAGACGATAATATATATTTAACCATTCTGTTAAAATCCATTTTTCAGGGAGAACTTTTAAAATGTTTTTCTTTACTTTTAATATACTAAATGTGATTCTGAAAGTATATCATCCTAATGTGTTTTATATCTAGTTCTCGCTTTCAAACACCCCCATTCATGCATTTGTAAATATGTATTTCTTAGCAGAATTTGTAGACGAACAAAACATTGATGCACTTGGTCAGAATACTCACACCAATGCCTTCAGCATCAGAGCACACTGGGTAGGAATATTTCTTACAGATCATGATAAAATATCATGGCATTGTCACTCCCCTTCACAGACTATACTATATGCACAAAAGTGATTATCCATGCCCTACCTTCAACATGTCTGGATAGTTGTGTGTATGTGTTGTGTCTGTTTTAAAATCTCTAGGGTTTTAATTTTTTCCACATAGTCGTGAATTGAGTGGTGGACTTTTTTCATCTTACTGCTAATTTTGAACAAGCACATCAAGGTTATTCATATAAGAATTCAAGCTTAGTTTCTTTTCTCCCCTATTCCATTCTTCTTCTCTTTTTTTATTTTTCTATTTTTCAGAGTTCCTTCTCTCCAGTTGCTGTCTTTTCCAAAGAACTCATCCTCCATGCAGCAAGCTACAAATAATTACTCTGCAGCATTGTATGGGCAAAACCTATCTAGGATACCTGTGGTGATAGAGGGAAAGTAACGACACAAGGCCATTTGCCTTAATCATAATTTCGCTGTTTTTCTTGGGTCACCAATGGCAGGATAACCAGTGATTCTAGCATTCCAGACTCCACAAGTGGGAGCACTTTTGAAATCCAGGGCAAAATTTCAATTTCATATTACTTCAGAAGCTTATCCATTGCACTTTGCTGCAATGTATCTGTTGTCTGGGGTATCTTGATAAAAATGGCTCTTCATTGAGATGACAATACATTCTCATTCTTTTCTCATTTCTTCTCCTGCCCTTGGATTCCATTGTTATGAGAATTGCTCGGTGGAAATACTATGGTTTCCCTAGTGATCTTGTTATGTATACAAATTTCTGCCAATGCGATGTGTGCAACACCAAAGAAGAATTAGCAGCAAAAAAATTTGTTTCATTTCTAGAGATTATTTTTTCTTAATGTTCTACCTGGAATATAATAATTGGAATTTTCTTTTAATTTATTGTCATGGTATCAGACTAATTTTCCTTTAAGATGTTAGTGCCATACTATCAATTTCTTAATATTGATTATATTAAATCTAACCTAACCTTACATTACCTATTAAATTTACTTTTTTTTTCAATCTGATGTTGATTTCATTTTATAATTTTAAAATAGAGGTCTTTTCAACAACTTTAAAATAGCCATTCATTTTTCACTTTCTTCACCTGATGTAGCAAATAAACATATATTCCTTCTAAATTTACCTTTCCTTTAAATCTGATGTTTATTTCATTCTATATTTTTAGAATAAAGATATTTTCAAGAGCTTTAAAAATTCCATTCATTATTCACATTCTTCACATGAGGTGTTAAGTGATCATATATCAATCAATGAGATAGATAAAATAATTGTTCAAAGAGAGTGAGAAATCCACCTCTGGTTGGCTGTGTCATCAAAAGTATTGAGAACTGAAGAATTTTTTTTGTTCATCTGGTTTTTCTTTCTTTGTTGTTATTTTCATAGAGATGCAGAAAACATTTACTAATCATTGAAGAGATGAATCCCATCTGTGAATATACCATACAGCAAGAAATGTACCCATTTGAAAAAAAGCTTCTTGTTTTAATATTTATCAATAAAAGAGATTTGTTTCTAAATAGTCATTTTGTTAGAACATGCACAATGAAGTTGAGTCATAAATTATGGTTAGTAGTAGAGTTTGAAAGATGCTCTGTCCATGTTGTAAAAAAGGATACACATTCAATTTCCTACTGGAGATGTGTGTATGGGACCCATCTAAGTTGCTAAGTCCCTTTATTTTATAAGGTCATGAGTTTTGCTCTACACACCAAGTTTATGTATGGTTATGTAAGAATGATATTCGTCACTGAAAAATAGATGAAGAGAAAGAGTGTGGTGAGTGTCAAACATGAAGGCTAGGAATTGCATATTTCTTTAACTTAGTTTTGTGTTTCTTCATTGTTGGAGGCTATAATCTTATGTGCATAGAATGGAGCACGGTGCACACTGCTGAGAGTTTAAGTTCTTGGATTTTATCACACTTTCTTATCCCACATGATATCTTGTGAATAGTTGAGTCCCTCTTTCTCAAGTTATGTACCCTACCAGTGCTTTTTCTCTCCACAGTGTGGGCAGGGGTTTTCACAAGCCATAGGAATATTTTGTAGTTGGGGGCTTTTTGTATTATGTGTTCTGGTGTTTATCTGTGGATTCTGCATTCTTTGTAAGAACTAGTTTGATTTTATTTGAAGTACTTTATGAAAACCTAAAATTGGCCTGAGAGCAAATTTTATATATGGATACCTGCATCACATTCACTCTGCACTGGGGAACTTCCCAAATAATACCAGAAAATCAGGACTGGTTTTCTTCAAACAGAACCTACAGCCTTCTAACCATTCAGTAAACTCTGGTGAGGTCATGTAAATCAATCTCTGGTGAATTATCAATTTAAAATTGTGTTGTTCAAAACAGAGGAAACACTGAGAAACATATGTTTTACTCCCATGACAATTCTGCAAGTTGAAGTAGTTTAATATTGTTTCATTAAGTATTGGGAGGAAAATCTGTTCCAGATATTTATGTGAAAAATTTATTCCACATGGACTCATATCATTGAAGCCACTTATTTATACAATCTTAATATTTAAAAGGGCTAAGAACTTTCATTTGCATTAGCATTCTCAGGGCATGTGCAAACGTTCTCTCCTTCTAAGTAAAGGTTTATTTGTAGTCCATAATAGATATTTAACCATACTTTTAAAATTCATTTTTCAATGTGAACTATTAAAAAGTATTTTTTTATTTTTAATATACCAAATTTGCCTATGAGAGAATATTGTCCTTTTCTGTTTTTATATCTAGTTTTCACCAACAAACCCCACATTCATGCATTTTAAAATAGGTATTTCTTAGCAGAATATGTAAACGAACAAAACAATGATGCACTCATTCAGAATACGCACAATTTTCCTTCAGCATCACAACACACTGTGGTGTAATATTTCTTAGAGATCATGAAAAAATATCATAGCATTGTCACACCCCAGTCACAGAGTATACTATATGCAAAAATCTGTATATCTTTGCCCTGCCAACAACATGTCTGGAGAGTTTGGTGTATGTTTTGTGTCTGTTTTAAAGACTCATGTTTTAATGGTTTCAAATAGTTGGACTTTTCTATTTTTCACTATGATTTCTCTTAAATTGTTGTCTTTCAAAAAAAGCTCATCCTCCATGGCCCTAGCTCCAAATAATTACTCTGTGTCATTGTATGCACAAAACCCATCTAGGAACCCTGTGTTGGAGTAATGAAAGAAACCAGACATGGCAGGTTGCAAGGAATCATTTTTCCACCATTTTCCTTGGGTCACCAATGGCAGGATGACCGTGATTCTGGCATTTCAGTCTTCAATAGTGGGAGCCCTTTTGAAACACGGGATAAAAAAATCAATTTCATGTTACTTGAGAAGCTTATCCATTCAACTTTGCTGGGATGTAACTGGTGTCTGGTGAATTTTGAGAAGGATGGCTCTACATTGAGATGACAATATTTTCTCATTCTTTTCTCATTTCTTCCTGTGCCCTTAGACTCCATTGTTATAAGGATTGCTGGTTGGAAATACTATGGTTTTCCCAGTACTCTTTTTATGTGTACTAATTTATACCAATGAGATGTGTGCAATAACAGAGAGGAATTAGCATACATGAAAAAAATATTTCATTCCTAGAGATTATTTTGTCTGAGTGTTCTACCTGGGATATAATAATTTGAATTTTGTTTCAATTTATTGTCATTATATCACACTAATTATTTTCTTTGAGTTGTTAGTGCCATACTATGTATTTCTTATCATTGATTATATTAAATCTAACCTAAACTTACATTCTCTTCTAAATTTATATTTTCTTTCAATCTAATGTCCATTTCAATTTATGGCTTTAGAATAAAGACTTTTACAACAGCTTTAAAAGAGCCATTCATTGTTCACGTTCTTCACATGATATAGTAAGTGATCATGTATCAATGAAACTGATAGATAAACAAAAATTGGTTAAAGTTGTGCCAGAAATACACCTCTGCTTGGCTGTGTCATCAAAAGTATTGATAAGGGAAGAATTTCTTTTTTGCTCATCTGGTTTTCCTTTCTTTACTATAATTTTTAGAGTGATATGGAAAATTTTAATAATTATTGAAGAGATGAATTCAGTTCCCTAAATATACCATACACCACGGAAAGTACACAATGGAAAAACAGGTTATCATTTTAATATTTATCAATAAAATACATGTTTTTCAAATAGTCATTTTTTTTAGGACACCTATACCCAGGGTGAGTCCTACATCATGGTTAGCAGTTGAGTTTGAAAGATGGTATGGCCAAGATTTAAAAAATGACCCAGAATTCAGTCTCCTGCTGGAGATGTGTGTATGGGACCCTGATCAGTTGCTATGTCATTTTATTTTGAAAGGTCATGAGTTTTGCTCTATACACCAAGTTTGTGTATGTTCATATAGAATTGATATATGTCACAAAAATGAGATTAAAATAAAGAGTGTGGTGAGTATCAAACATGAAAGCTTGGATTGCCTATTTCTCTAAAGTTTTAGTTTTGTGTTTCTTCATTGTTGGAGGCTATAATCATTTGTGCATATAATGCAGCACGGTGTACACTGGTGGATGGATTAGGTTCTTGTGTTTTCTCTACCATTCTTCTCACTCATGGTATCATGTGAATAGCTGAGTTTCTCTTTTTCAACTTATGTAGTCTGCCAATGCCTTTTCACTCCAGGGTGTGGACAGGGGCTTCCAGAAGCTATAGGAATATTTTGCAATTGGGAGCTCTTTGTTTTCTGAGTTCCATGGTTTATCTATGAATTCTGCCTTCTTTGTAAGAATGAGTTTGACTTTAGAAGAAGTACTTTCTGAAAAACTAAAATGTGGCTTGAGAGCTTTTTTTTTTCATATGGGTACCTGCATCACATTCTCTTCATTGTGTAACAACCCAAATATGTCCAGAAAATGAGGACTGGTTTTCTTGAAAAAGAACCTGGATCCTTATAGCCATTGAGTAACCACTGGTGAAGTCATGTAAAACGTTCTACAGGGAATTATCAATTAAAAAATATGTTATTCGTTAGTGGAAGTAACACTGAGAAGATTTACTTTTCCACCCATATCTATTGTCCATTTTGAAGTAATTTAATATTATTTCATTAACTATTGCAAGTGAAATCTCTTCCAGATATTTATATGAAAAATTCATTCCATGCACACTCATATCATTGAAGCCACTTATTTTTAAAATCTTATTATTTAAAGGCCTAAGAACATTCATTTCAAGTTAGCATTCTCAGAGTTGGTGGAACCCTTCCTCCCTCTGAGTAAAGGTTTATTTGTGGACAATAATAGATATTTAACCATTCTTTTAAGATCCATTTTTCAACGAGAAATTTTAAAAAGTTTTTCTTTTTTTTAATACACAAAATTTACCTATGAGAGAATATAATCCTAATATGTTTTATATCAAGTTTTCACATCCAAGCCGCCTGATTCATGCATTTTTAAAATGGTATTTTTTAGCAGAATTTGTAAACGAACTAAACATTGATGCACTCAGTCAGAATAATCTCATCATTTTCCTTCAGAATCACACCACACTGTGGTGTAATATTTCTTACAGAACTTGATAAAATTTCATGGCCCTTTCACCCCCAGTCACAGAGTATACTAGATGCACAAAACCGATTATCCAGGCCCTGCCTTCATCATGTCTGGAGAGTTGTGTGTATGTGTTGTGTCTGTTTTAAAGACCCTTGGGGTTTAATTTTTTCCACAAAATCATGCATTGACTGCTGGATTTTTTCACTTTTACTGCTAATTTTGAACCAGCACCTCAGGGTTCTTCAAAAGAGAATTCTAGCTTAGCTTCTTTTCTGCATTATTCCATTATCCTTCTCTTTCTTTTCTATTTTCCACAGTGCCTTATCTTTAGTTGCTGTCTTTTAAAAAGAGCTCATCCTGCATGATCCTAGGTCCAAATAATTAATCTGCATCTTTTTATGCGCAAAACCCATCTAGGAACTCTGTGGTGGAGTAGGAAATAAGCCACACACGGCCAGTTGCAAGGAACAATTTTTTTACTGTTTTCCTTGGGTACCAACGGCAAGATTACCATGATTCTGGCATTTCAGAGTCAATAGAAGGAGCCCCTTTGAAATACGGGGCAAAAAGTTCAATTACATGTTACTTGAAAAGCTTTCCATTGCACTTGCTGGCATGTTACTGGTGTCTGGTGAATTTTGATAAGGATGGCTCTACATTGAGTTGACAATATTTTCTCATTCTTTTCTCATTTCTTCCTCTGCACTTGGATTCCATTGCTATGAGGATTGCTGGTTGGAAATTCTACGGTTTTCCTAGTGATCTTGTTTTGTGTTCTAATTTATTCCAATGAGATGTGGGCAAAACCAAAGAAGAATTTGCATGAAAAAAAATTATTTCATTCTTAGAGATTATTTTGTCTGAGTGTTCTACCTGGGATATAATAATTTGAATTTTGTTTCAATTTATTGTCATTATCACACTCTAATTATTTTCCTTTAGAAGCATAATGCCATACTATCTATTTCTTATCATCGATTACCTTAAATCTAACCTAACCTTATGTTGTCTTCTAAATTTACATTTTCTTTCCATCTGATGTGCTTTTCAATTTATAATTTTAAATTAAAGACGTTTTCAAGCAGTTTAAAGAAGCCATTCATTGTTCACTTTCATCACATGATGTAGTAAGTGATCATATATAAATTAAATGTATAGATAAACAAAAAAAATTGTTCAAGGAGAGTCAGAAATACACCTCTGCTTGGCTCTCGTATCAAAACAATTGAGAAATGAAGAAATTTTTTTTCATTTATCTAGTTTTCTTTCTCTGTTATAATTTTCATAGAGATATTTAAAAGGTTTAATAATGATTGAAGAGATGATTCATATCCATGAATATACCATACACCATGGAATGTACACATTGGAAAAATGAGTTATCAGTTTAATATTTATTATTAAAGTGATGTGTTTCACAATAGTCATTTTGTGAGGACCTTTATTCCCAAAGTGAGTCATACGTCATGGTTAGTAGTCAAGTTCGAAAGATACTCTTGCCAATTTTTAAAAAATGAGCCACAATTAGATTTCCTGCTGGAAATGTGTGTATGGGACCCTTTTAAGTTTCTCTGTCCCTTTATTATTTTAGGTCATAAGTTTTAATCTGCACATCAAGTTTATGTATGTTCATGTATGAATCATATACGTCACTGAAAAATAGATTAAGAGAAAGCGTGTGATGGGTGTCAAATATGAAGCCTTGGAATTTCCTATTTCTCTAAAGTTGTATTAGTTTTGTGTTTCTTCATTGTTGGAGGATATAATCACATGCATAGAATGGAGCATGGTGTAATGGATTAGGTTCTTGTGTTTTATGACCCATTCTGTCCCCCATGATATCTAGAATAGATGAGTCCTTCCTTGTCAACTTATGTACACTACCAGTGTCTTTTCATTCCAGGGTGTGGGCAGAGGCTTTCACAAGCCATAGGAATATTTTGTAGTTGGGTGCTCTTTGTATTCTGAGTTCCACGTTTTATCTATGGATTCTTATTTCTCTGTAAGATGAATTTGATTTTATTAGAAGTACACTCTGAAAAACTAAAATGAGGCATGACATCATTTTTTTATATGTGGATACCTGCCTCCCATTCCCTCATCCCTGGGGAACTATGCAAATATGTCTAGAAAAAGAGGACTGCTTTTCTTGAAACAGAACCTGGAGCCTTTGTACCATTCAGCAAACAATGTTCAAGTCATGTAAAATTATCTCCTGTGAATTATCATTTTAAAATTGTGTTTATTCAAAACGGAGGAAACATTGAGAAGCATTTCTTTTCCTCCCATGATTATTGTCCAAGTTGAAGAAGTTTAATATTTTTTCATTAAGTTTAGGAGGAAAATTTCTTCCAGTTGTTTATGTGAATAATTCATTGCATGTGGACTCATATCATTGAAGTGACTTATTTTTAAAAATTTTATTATTTAAAAGGGCTAAGAACTTTCATTTGCAACCTGCATTCTCAGGGCATGTGGAAACATTCTCTCCCTCTAAGTAAAGCTTTATTTGTAGTCGATAGATATTTAACCATTCTTTTAAAATGCAGTTTTCAATGAGAACTTTAAAAGTTTTTTTTTATTTTTAATATACCAAATTTGCATATGAGAGAATATCATCTTAATCTGTTTTATATGTAGTTTTCACCTCCAAACCCCACATTCATGCATTTTTAAATAGCTATTTTTAGCAGAATATTTAAACGAACAAAACATTGATGCACTGGGTGAGAATATACACAAAATTTTTCTACAGCCTCACACGACACTGTGGTGCAACATTTCTTTCAGAACTTGATAAAATATCATGGCATTGTAACCACCAGACAAAGAGTATAGTATATGCACAAACTGATGATCCATGCCTTGTCTTCATCATGTCCTGGGAGTTTTGTGTATGTGCTCTGTTTTAAAGACTCGGATTTAATTTTTCCACAAACGTGTGAATTGACTGGGGATTTTTTTTTTCTTTTACTGCTAATTTTGAACCAGCAACTCATTGTTCTTCAAAAGACAATTCAAGTTTAGTTTCTTTTTTCCACTATTCCATTCACTTTCTCTTTCTATTCTATTTTTCACAGGTCCTTCTCCCCAATTGCTGTCTTTTCCAAAGTGCTCATCCTCCATGCCCCGAGCTCCAAATAATTACTCTGTGGCATTTTGTGGACAAAAACCATCTAGGATCCCTGCTGTTGAGTATGGAAAGGAGCAACCCAAAACCATTTGCTAGCAATCATTTTTTTTGCCATTTTTCATTGGACACCAATGTAGGATGACTGTGATTCTAGCATTCCCGGCTCCACAACTGGGAACCCTTTTGAAATCTTGGGTTAAAAGTTCATTTCACTTAATTAGTAAAGCTTATTCATTGCACATTGCTGGGATGTATCTGGTGTCTGGTCAATTTTTCTAAGGATAGCTCTTCAATGAGATGACAATATTTTATTATTCCTTTCTCATTTCTTCCTCTGCTCTTGGCTTCCATTGTTATGAGGATTCCTGGCTGGAAATACTATGGTTTCCTAGTGCTCTTTTTCTGTATATTAATTTATACCAATGAGATGTGTGTAATACCAGAGAAGAATTTGCATGAAAAAAATTAATTTCATTCCAAGAGATTATTTGTCTGAGTGTTCTACCTGGAATATAATAATTTGAAATTTGTTTTGTTATTGACATTATATCAGACTAAGTATTTTCCTTTATACTCCTTAGTGCCCTCCTATTTCTTATCATTGATTATATTAAATTTAACCTAACCTCCGTTTCCCTTATAAATATACAATTTCCTTCCATCTGATGCTCATTTCAATTTGTAATTTTAAAATAAAGGCCTTACCTATAGCTTTAAAAAAGCAATTCATTGTTCCCTTTTTCCACATGAGGTGGTAACTGATCATATGTATAAGAATAATTCATAGATAAAGAAAAATAATTATTCAAGGAGAGCCAGAAAAATGCCTCTGCTTGGCTGTGTCACCAAAATGGCTGAGAAATGAAGAATTTTATTTTTGTTGACCTGGTTTTTCTTTCTTCATTATTATATTTTTATGGATATTGAAAATGTTTAATAATGATTGAAGAGATGAATTCACATCCATGAATATACCATACACCAGGGAATGTACACATTGGATAAACAGGTTTATGGTTTAATATTTATTAATTAAAGAGCTGTGTTTCAAAATAGTCATTTTCTGAGGACATGTACAGCCAAGGTGAGTCATACATCATGGTTAATAGTCAAGTTTGAAAGATGCTCTTGCCAAGTTTTAAAAAATGAGCCACAATTAGGTTTCCTGCTGGAGATGTGTTTATGGGACCCCTTTAAGTTGTTATGTCCCTTTATTTTGTAAGTTCATGAGTTTTGATCTACACATCACTTTTATGTATGTAAATGTACAAATGGTATACGTCACTGAAAAATAGATTAAGAGAGAGAGTGTGGTGAATGTCTTACATGAAGGATTCGAATTGCTTATTTCTCTGAAGTTGTCTTAGTTTTGTTTTTATTTCATTGTTGGAGGCCATAATCATGTGTGCATAGAATGGAGCATGGTGCATACGGCTGGTGGATTAGGTTCTTTCTTTTTATCTCCCAATATTCTCCCCCATGATCTGTTGTGAATAGTTGAGTCCCTCTTTGAAAACTTATGTACCCTACCAGTTCCTTTTCACTCCAGGTTGGGGACAAGGGATTTCACAAGCCATAGGAAAATTTTACAGATAAGAGCTCTTTGTATATTGAGTTCTGGAGTTTATTGTGTCTTCTGCTTTCTCTGTAAGAATAAGGTTGATTTTATTCCAAGTCTTTATTCCTAGAACTTTCTGAAAAATTAAAATGTGGCATAAGAATATTGTTTTATATAAGGATACTTGCATCACAATGTCTCTGCTCTCTGGAAATATCCATATATGTCCAGAAAAGCAGGACTGGTTTTTTTGAAACTGCAACTGGAGCCTTCTAACCATTCAGTAAACCCTGGTGAAGTCATGCTAAATGTTCTCCTGTGAATTATCGATTTAAAATTGTGTTAATCAAAAGCAGAGGAAACATTTAGAATCACTTCTATTCCTCCCATTACTATTCTCCAAGTTGAAATACTCTGATATTATTACATTAACTATAAGGAGGAAAGTCTGTTAAAGACATTTACATGAAAAATCCATCCAACATGAACTCATATCATTAAAGCCACTTATTATTAAAATCTTATTATTTAATAGGGGTAAGAACTTTCATTTGGAATAAGAATTCACAGAGTATATGGGAACATTCTGTCCATCTAAGTAAATGTGTATTTGTAGGCGATCATAGATAACTAACCATTCTTTTAAAATCCATTTTTGAACAAGAACTTATAAAATGCATTTCTTTAATTTTAATAAACCAAATTTCCATATGAGAGAATATCATCCAAACCTGTTTATAGCTAGTTTTCACCTCCAAACCCCACATTCATGCAATTTTAAATATGTATTTCCTAGTAGAATGTGCAAATGAAAAAAAACATTGATGCACTTGGTCCGAATCTTCACATCATTTTCCTTCAACATCACACCACCCTGGGTTGCTATATTTCTTACAAATCATGGAAAAATATCATGGCATTGTCTCCCCCAGTCTCAGATTATACTATATGCAGAAAACTGTTAATCCATGCCCTTCTTTGAACTTGTCTGGAGAAGTGTTTGTATGTGTTCTGTCTATTTTAAAGACTATAGGCTTTTAATTGTTTCCACATAGACGTGAATTGACTGGTGGATTTTTTTCCTTTTACTGCTAATTTTGAATTAGCACCTCAAGATTCTTCAAAAGAGAATGTGAGATGATTCTCTTTACTCCAGTATTCCATTCTCCTTCTCTTTATGTTCAATTTTTCACAGTGCCTTCCAACTGGTTGCTGTATTTCCAAAGAGCTCATCCTCCATTCCTTAGATCCAAATTATTATCCTGCAGCATTGAATGGACAACACCCATGTAGGATCCCTGTGGTGGAGAAGGGAAAAAAGCCACACAAGGCCAGTTGCTCACAATTTTTTCTTTGTCATTTTAGCTGGGTCACAAATAAGAGCATGTCCACGTTTGTAGCATTCCATGATCCACAAGTGGGAGTCGTTTTTAAAATCCTGGGCAAAACTTTCAATTTCATGTTCCTTGAAAATCTTATCCATTGCACTTTGCTGGGATATATTTGGTGTCTGGTGAATTTTGATAGGGATGGCTCTTCATTGAGATGACAATACTTTCTCATTCTTTTCTCAATTCTTCCTCTGCCCTTTTATTCCATTGTTATGAGGATTGCTGGTTGGATATTCTATGGTTTTCCTAGTGATCTTTTTATGTGTACTAATTTTTTTTGGGGGGGCGAGTGGGTAAAGTGCATTTATTTTCTTCTATATATGTTTTTTAAAAAAAGAGAAAAGAAAAGAAAAGGAAGAAAGAAGGAAAGGGAAGAAAGAATATGTGTACTAATTTTTCCCATTATATGTGTGCAATGCCAAAGAGGAATTAGCATGAAAAAAAAATCATTCCATTCCTAGAGATTATATTGCCTGAGTGTACTACCTGGAATATAATAATTTGAATTATGATTTAATTATTGTCATTATATAAGACTAATTATTTTCCTTTATAGGCATTAAGGCTATACTACCTATTTCTTATCACTGATTATATTAAATCTAACCTAACCTTACATTCCCTTCTAAATTTATATTTTCTTTCAATTTGATGTCCATTTCAACTTATAATTTTAAAATGAAGATCTTTCAAACAACTTTAAAAAATCCATTCATTGTTCACGTTCTTCACATGAGGTGGTAAGAGATCATATATCATTAAAAGTAATAGATAAACCAAAAAATTGTTCAAGGAGAGCCAGAAAAATGCCCCTTGTTGTCTGTGTCATCAAAAGTATTGAGAAGTGAATAATTTTTTTGTTCATTTGATTTTTCTTTCTTTATTATAATTTTTATAGAGATACTGAAAAGGTATAATAATCTTTGACGAGATGAATCACATCCATGAATGTACCATACACCAGGAAATGTACACTTTGGAAAAACAGGTTATCAGTTTAATATTTATCAATAAAAGAGATGTGCTTTAAAATAGTCACTTGGTGATGACATATAAAACCAAGTAGAGTCATACATCATGGTTAGTAGTCGAATTTGAAAGATGCTCTGTCAAAGTTTTAAAAAATGAACCACTATTCAATTTCCCACTGGAGATGTGCATATGAGACCCATTTAAGTTGCTCTGACCCTTTATTCTTTCAGGTCATGAGCTTTGCTCTACACACCAATTTTATGTAAGAATGATATCCGTCACTGATAAATAGATTAAGAGAAATAGTTTGATGACTGTCAAATATGAAGGTTTGGAGTTGCCTAATAATCTAATGTTGTCTTTGTATTGTGTTTATTCATTGTTGCTGCTCTAATCGTGAGTGCAAAGAATGGCGTGCTGTTCACACTGCTGGATGTATTAGGTTCTTATGTAGTGTGACCCATTCTTCTCCCCCATGATATTTTGTGAATAATTGAGTCCCTCTTTGTCAACTTATGTACCCTACCAGTGCCAGTTCTCTACAGAGTGTGGGCAGGGTCTTTCACAAGCCCTAAAATTTTTTTTGGTTGGGAGCTTTTTCCATTCTGAGTTCCAGGATTTATCTGTGGATTCTGCTTTCTTTGTAAGAATGGGTTTGATTTTATTCCAAATAGTTTCTGGAAAATTAAAATGTGGCACAAGAGTATTGTTTTATGTATGGATACCTGCATCACATTCTCTCTGCACTCGGGAACTAAGCAAATAAGTCCAGAAAATCAAGACTGGCTTTCTTGAAACCGAACCCTCTAACCTTTCAGGAAACACTGGTAAAGGAATCTAAAATGATCTCCCCTGAATTATCCATTTCAAATTGTGTTATTCAAAAGTGGAGGAATCACTGTGAAGCATTTATTTTCTTCCCATGATTATTCTCCAAGTGGAAGTAGTTTAAAATTATTTCAATATCTATTAGAAGGAAAATCGCTTCCAGATAATTATGTGAAAAATTCATTCCTCATGAATTCATATCACTGAATCCACTTAATTTTTAAATCTAATTATTTAAAGATCCTAAGAACTTTCATTTGCAATTGGCATTCACAGGGTATGTGGAAATATTCTCTCCCACTATGTAAAGGTTTATTTGTAGAGGATAATAGATATTTAACAGTTCTCTTAAAATCCTTTTTCAATGAGAACTTGAAAAAAGGTTTTTATATTTTTAATATACCAAATTTGCATATGAGGGAATATCTTCCTAATCTGTTTGATATCTGGTTCCCAACTCCACCAACACCGACATTCATGCATTTTTAAATATGTTTTTCTTAGTACAATGTATAAATGAACAAAACATTGATGCACTATTTCTGAATACTCACACAAATTTCCTTCATCCACACATCACATTGGGGTGTAATATTTCTTACAGATCATTACAAAATATCATGTCATTGTCATCCCCAGTCACAGATTATACTATATGCACAAAATTATCCATTCCCTGCCTACAGCATGTCTAGAGAATTGTATGTATGTGTTATGTCTGTTTAAAGACTCTTTGGTTTTTATTTATTCCACAAAGTTGAGAATTGACTGGTGTATTTTTTCCTTTCCCTGCTAATATTGAACCTGCACTTCATGGTTCTTCAAAAGAAATTCGAGGTTAGATTCTTTCCTCCATTATTCCATTCTCATTCTCATTCTCATTCTTTTTGATTTTTCACAGTGCCTCTCTCCCTTTGCTCTCTTTTCTAAAGAGCTCTTCATCCATGCCCCGAGCTCCAAATAATTAATCTGTGGCATTGTATAGACAAAACCCCTCTTTGATGCCTTCAGTGGAGGAGGGAAGGAAGCCCGACAAGTCAATTATAGGAATCATTTCTTTGCAGTTTTTCCTGGGTCACCAATGACAGGATGATCGTGATTCTGTCATTCCAGGCTTCATAAGTGAGCATCCTTTTGAAATCCGGGGCAAAAAGTACAATTTCATGTTACTTGAAAATTTATCCATTGCACTTTGCTGTGATGTATCTGTTGTCTGGTGAATTTTGATATGGATGGGTCTTGATTAAGATGGCAATTCCTTCATATTTCTTCCTCAGCCCTTGGATTCCATTGTTTTGTGGATTTCTGGTTGGAAATATTATGGTTTCCCTAGTGATCTTGTTATGTGTACTAATATATGCCAATGAAATTTGTGCAATACCAGAGAGGAATTAGCATGAAAAAAAATTATTTCATTCATTGAGATTATTTTTTTCCTGAGTGTTCTACCAGGAATAAAATAATTTGAATTTTGATTTAATTTATTGTTATTATATCAAACAAATTATTTTCCTTTTAGGCATTAGGTGCCATACTATCTATTTATCATTCATTATATTAAATCAAACCTAAACTTGCTTTGCATTAAAATTTATATTTTCTTTCATTCTCATGTCCATTTCAATTTGTCGTTTTAAAATAAAGACCTTTTTAACAGCTTTAAAATAGCCATTAATTTTTCACTTCCTTCACATGAGGTAATAAGTGATCATATATCTATAAACCTGAAAGATAAAAAAATAAATAAAAATTTCAAGGAGAGCCAAAAATACACCCCTGCTTGTCTGTGTCAATAAAAGGATTGAGAAGACAAGAATCACTTTTTTGTTCATCTGGTTTTTCTTTCTTTATTATAATTTCATAGAGATATTGAAAAGGTTTAATAATGATTGAAGAGAAGAATTCATATCCGTGAATATACCATAAACCTGGCAATGTACAGATTGGATAAACAGGTTATCAGTTTTATAATTTCAATAAAAGAGGTGTGTTTCTAAATAATCATTTTGTGAGGACATGTACACCCAAGGTGAGTCATACATCATGGTTAGTAGTTGAGTTTGAATGATGGTCTGCCTAAGTTTTAAAAAATGATCCACAATATGATTTCCTGCTGGACATGTGTTTATGGGACCCCTTTATGTTGCTATGCCCCTTTATTTTGTAAGTTCATAAGTTTCTCGAAACACCAATTTTATGTATGTTCATGTACAAGTGATATCTGTCCCTAAAAAATAGATTAAGAGAAAGAGTGTGGTAGTGTTAACCATGAAGGCTCGGAAATGCCTATTTCTCTAAAGTTGTCTTTGTAGTGTGTATATTCATTGTTGGAGGCTGTAGTCAAGAGTGCATAGAATGGAGTGCAGTTCACACTGCTGGATGGATTAGATTCTTATGTTTTGTGACCCATTATATCTTGTGAATAAATGAGTCCCTCTTTGTCAATTTATATATGCTACAAGTGCCTTTTCATTCTAGGTTGTGGGCAGGGGCTTGCACAACTCATGGGATAATTTTGCGATTGGGATCTCTTTGTATTCTGAATTCTGGGGTTTTGTCTCTGGATTCTGCTTTCTTTGTAAGAATGAATTTGATTTTATTCCAAAAGCCTTATGAAAAATTAAAATGTGGCATAAGAGTACTGTTTTATGTATGGATACCTGCATGTAACCTACCAGTGCATTTTCACTCCAGGGTGTGGGCAGGGGCTTCCACTAGCCATAGGAATATTTTGCAGTTGGGAGTTCTTTGTATTCTGAGTTCCACGGTTATTCTGCTTTCTATGAAATTCTATGAATTCTGCTTTCTTTGTAAGAATGAGTTTAATTTTATTAGAAGTACTTTCTGAAAAACTAAAATGTGGCATGAAAGCAGTTTCTTAAATATGGGTATCTGCATCACATTCTCTTCACTGTGTAACAACCCAAATATGTCCAGAAAATCAGGACTGGTTTTCTTGAAACAGAACCTGAAGCCTTATAGCCATTCAGTAAACACTGGTGAAATCATGTAAAACGTTCTACAGTGAATTATTAATTTAAAAATATGTTATTCAAAAGAGGAAGGAACACTGAGAAGCTTTACTTTTCCTCCCATAACCATTGTCCAAGTTGAAGTAATTTAATATTGTTTCATTAACTATTGCGAGGGAAATCTCTTCCAGATATTTATGTGAAAAATTTGTTCTATGCACACTCATATCATTGAAGCCACATTTTTTAAATCTTATTATATAAAGTGCTAAGAACATTCATTTGCAGTTAGCATTCTCAAAGTATGTGGAACCATTCTCTCCCTCTAAGTAAAAGTTTATTTGTGGGCGATAATATATATTTAACCATTCTTTTAAAATCATTTTTTCAAAGAGAAATTTTAAAAAGTTTTTCTTTATTTTTAATATACAAAATTTGCCTATGAGAGAATGTCATCCTATTCTGTTTTATATCTAGTTTTCACATCAAATCCCTCTCATTCATACATTTCTAAATAAGTATTTCTTAGCAGAATGTGTAAATGAACAAAACATTAATGCACTTGGGCAGAAAACTCTCACCAATTTCCTTCACCATCACACCAAACTGGGGTGTAATATTTCTTACAAAACTTGATAAAATTTCATGGTACTGTCACCCTCAGTCACGGAGTATGCTATATGAACAAAACCAATTATCCAGGCCCTGCCTTCATCATGTCTGGAGAGTTGTGTGTATGTGTTGTGTCTCTTTTAAAGTCTCTTGGGTTTTAATTTTTTCCACAAAGTCGTGAATTGACGGTTGGATTTTTTCCCTTTTACTGCTAATTTTGAACTGGCACCTCAGGTTTCTTCAAAAGAGAATCCCAGCTTAGTTTCTTTTCTGCATTATTCCATTCTCCTTCTCTTTCTTTTCTATTTTCCACAGTGCCTTCTCTTCATTTGCTGTCTTTTCAAAAGTGCTCATCCTCCATGGCCCTAGCTCCAAATAATTTCTCTGCATCATTGTATGCACAAAACCCATCTAGGAACCCTGTGTTGGAGTAGGGAAAGAAGCCACACATGGCCAGTTGCAAGGAATAATTTATTCATCATTTTCCTTGGGTCACCAATGGCAGGATGACCATGATTCTGGTGTTTCAGATTTCAATAGTGGGAATCCTTTTGAAATATTTGGCAAAATGTTCAATTTCATGTTATTTGAAAAGCTTATACTTTATACTTCCTGGGATGTAACTGGTGTCTGGCGTATTTTGATAAGGATGGCTCTACATTGGGATGAAACTATTTTCTCATTCTTTTCTCATTTCTTCCTCTGCCCTTGGATTCCATTGCTATGAGGATTGCTGGTTGGAAATTCAATGGTTTTCCTAGTGATTTTGCTATGTGTCCTAATTTATTCCAATGAGATGTGTGCAATACCAAAGACGAAGTAGAACGAAAAAAAATATTTCATTCTTAGAGATTATTTTTTCTGAGTGTTCTACCTGGGATATAATAATTTGAATTTTGTTTCAATTTACTGTCATTATCACACTCTAATTATTTTCCTTTATAGGTGTTAGTGCCATACTATCTTTGTCTTATCATTCATTCTATTAAATCTAACCTAACCTTATGTTCTCTTCTAAATTTACATTTTCTTTCAATCTGATGTCCACATCAATTTATAATTTTAAAATAAAGATGTTTTCTTCTGGTGTAAAAGGGCCGTTCATTGTTCATGATCATATATCAATTAAATGTATAGATAAACAAAAAAAATTGTTCAATGAGAGTCAGAAATACAGCTCTGCTTGGCTGTCTCATCAAGATAATTGAGAAATGAATAATTTATTTTTTGTTCATCTAGTGTTCCTTTCTTTGTTATAATTTTCATAGAGATATTTAAAATGTTTAATAATGATTGAAGAGATGATTCATATCCATGAATATACCATACACCATGGAATGTACACATTGGAAAAATGATTTATTGGTTTAATATTTATCAATAAAAAAGATGTGTTTCAAAATAGTAATTTTCTGAGGACCTGTACTCCCAAGCTGAGTCATAGATCATAGTTAGTAGTCAAGTTTGAAAGATGCCCTTGACAACTTTTTAAAAATGAGCCACAATTCGATTTCCTGCTGGAGATGTGTGTATGGGTCCCCTTTAAATTACTCTGTCACTTTATTATGTAAGGTCATGAGTATTAGTCTGCACACCAAGTTTATGTATGTTCATGTACGAATGATATACATCACTGAATAATGGATTAAGAGAAAACATGTGGTGATTTTCTAATATGAAGTCTTGGAATTGCCTATTTATCTCAAGTTGTATTAGTTTTGTGTTTCTTCATTGTTGGAGGATATAATCACCTGTGCATAGATGGAGCACGGTGTACACTACTGGATGGATTAGGTTCGTGTGTTTTATGACCCATTCTCGCCCCCGTGATATCTAGTGAATAGATGAGTCCTTCCATGTCAACTTTTGTATACTACCAGTGTCTTTTCACCCAAGGGTGTGGGCAGTGGCTTTCACAAGCCATAGGAATATTTTGCAGTTGGGAGCTCTTTGTATTCTGAGTTCCATGGTTTATCTATGGATTCTGCTTTCTTTGTAGGAATGAGTTTGGTTTTATTAGAACTACACTGTGAAAAATTAAAATGTGGCATGACAACAATTTTTTTTTATATATGGATACCTACCTCACCTTCCCTCAGCACTGGGGAACTATGCAAATATGTCCAGAAAATCAGGACTGTTTTTTTTGAAACAGAACCTGGAGCCTTTGAACCATTCAGTAAACACTTTTGAAGTCATATAAATTATCTCCCGTGAATTATCATTTTAAAATTTTGCTTTCAAAATGGGGTAAATACTAAGAAGAGTTTCTTTTCCTCCCATGACTCTTCTCCAAGTTGAAGTAGTTTAATATTTTTTTCATTAAGAATTGGTAGGAAAATCTGTTCCAGATGTTTATGTGAATAATTCATTCCATGTGGACTCATATCATTGAAGCCACTTATTCTTAAAATCTTATTATTTAAAAGGGCTAAGAAATTTCAATTGCAATTAGAATTCTGAGAGAATGTGGAAATGTTCTATCACTCTAAGTAAAGGTTTAGTTGTAGTCCATAATAGATATTTAACCATTCTTTTAAAATGCATTATTCAATGATAACTTTTAAAAAGTATTTTCTTTATTTTTAATATACCAAATTTTCATATGAGAAAATAACCTCTTAATCTGTTTTATACGTAGTTTTCTCCTCCAAACCCCACATTCATGCATTTTTAAAAAGGCATTTTTAGCAGAATGTGTAAATGAACAAAACAATGATGCATTCGGTGAGAATACACACATTTTTTTCCAAACTCACACCACACTGGGGTTTAATATTTCTTACTGAACTTGATAAAATATCATGGTATTGTAACCACCATTCAAAGAGTATACTATATGCACAAAACTGATGATCCATGTCCTGCCTTCATCATGTCTGTAGAGTTTTGTGTATGTGCTCTGTCTGTTTTAAAGACTCTTGGGTTTTAATTTTTTCCACAAATACATGAATTGACTGGTGACTTTTTTCCTTTTACTGCTAAATTTGAACCAGCTACTCATGGTTCTTAAAAAGAGAATTCGAGCATAGTTTCTTTTTTCCATTATCAATTCTCCACTTTCTTTTCAATTTTTCACAGCACCTTCTCTCCTCTTGCTGTTCTTTTGAAAGAGCTCATCCTCCATGCCCCAAGCTCCAAATAATTACTCTGCGGCATTGTATTTACAAAATCCATCTAGGATCCCTGCCCTTGAGGATGGAAAGGAGCCACACAAAGCCATTTGCTAGCAATCATTTTTTTGCCATTTTTCTTTGGACACCAATTGTAGGAGGACCGTGTTCTAGCATTCCAGGCTCCACAATTGGGAGCCCTTTTGAAATCTGGGTTTAAACGTTCATTTCATTTTACTTGAAAATCGTATCCATTGCACATTGCTGGGATGTATCTGATGTCTGGTGAATTTTTCTAAGGATGGCTCTTCAATGAGATGAAAACACTTTATTATAATTTTCTCATTTATTCCTCTGCCCTTTGATTCCATTGTTATGAGATTTGCTGGTTGGAAATACTATGGTTTTCCTAGTGCTCTTGTTATGTGTACTAATTTATTCCAAAGAGATGTGTGCAATACCAAAGAAGAATTAGCATGAAAAAACTTATTTCATTCCTAGAGTTTATTTGGTCTGTATGTTCTCATGAAAATATAATAATTTGAATTTTGTTTTAATTTAATGTCTTTATATCAGAGTAATTATTTTTCCTTTATGGGCATTAGTGCCATACTATCTATTTCTTAGCATTGATTATATTGAATCTAACCTAACCTACATTCCCTTGCAATTTACATCTTCTTTCAATCTGATGCCCATTTCAATTTGTAATTTTAAAATAAAGACCTTTTCAAACCTTCAAAAAAGCCATTCATTGTTCACTTTCTTCACATGAGGTTGTAAGTGGTCATGTTTCAATAAAACTGATAGATAGAGAAAAAAAATTTGCTCACTGAGAGCCAGAAAATTGACTCTCTTTGGCTGTATCATCAAAATGATTGTGAAGTGAAGAATTTCATTTTTGTTCATCTCATTTTTATTTTTTTATATATAATTTTTATAGAGATATTGAAAAGGTCTAATAATTATTGAAGAGATGAATTCACATGTGTGAATATACCATACACCAGGGAATGTACACATAAGAAAAATAGGTTATTGGTATAATATTTATCAATAAAAGAAATGTGTTTCAAAATAGTCATTTTGTGAGGACATGTACACCCAAGGTCTGTCATACATCATGGTTAGTAGTAGAGTTTGAAAGATGCTCTGAGCAAGATTTTAAATATAAAGCACAATTCAATTTCCTGCTGGAGGTATGTGTACAGGAAACCTTTGAAGTTGCTATGTCCCTTTATTTTGTAAGGTCATTATTTTTGCTCTAAACTCAAAGAATATGCATGTTCATGTACGAATGATATCCATCACTGAAAAATGGATTAGAGAAAGAGTCTTTTGAGTGTCAAATATGAAGGCTTGGAATTGCCTATTTCTCTAAAGTTATCTTAGTTTTGTGTTTCTTCATTGTTGGAGGCTATAATCCCGGTTGCATAGAATGGAGCTTGTTGGACAATGCTGGATGGATCAGATTCTTGTGTTTTATGACCATTACTCTCCCCCATGATATCTTGGGAATAGTTGAGTCCTTCTTTTTCAACTTATGTACACTACCAGTGCATGTTCTCTTCAGGGTATAGGCAGAGGATTTCATGAGCCATATGAAAATTTTGTGGGTAAGAAGTTTTTTATTCTGAGTTCTGGGGTTTATCTGTGGATTCTGCTTTCTTTGTAAGAATTTTATTCCAAATACTCTCTGAAAAATTAAAATGTGGCATAAGAGCATTGTTTTATATATGAATACCTGCACTCAGGAATACTCAAAAATTTCCAGGATATCTGTACTGGTTTTCTTGAAACAGGTCCTGGAGCTTTCTAAGCACTCAGTAAACACTTGTGAAGAAAAGTAAAACATTTTCCTATGGATAATTAATTTAATAATATGCTAGTCAAAAGCATAGGAATCACTGGGAAGCCTTTCATTTACTCCCATTACAATTCTCCAATTTGAAAAAAATTAATATTATCTCATTAACTGTTAGGAGGAAAATCTATTCTGGATATTTATTTGAAAAATTTGTTCCACGTGAACTCATATCATTGAAGACAATTATTTTAAAATCATATTATTTAAAAGGGCTAAGAACATTCTTTTGCAATTAGCATTCACAGGGTATGTGGAAACATTCTCTCCATCTAAGTAAAGGTTTATTTTTCAGCAATAATAGATATTTAAACATTCTTTTGAAATCCATTTTTCAACTAGAACTTTAAGTTTTTATTTTTTATATACCAAATTTGTGTATGAGACAATATTGTCCTAATTTCGTTTACATCTAGTTTTCACCTCCAAACACCCACATTCATGCATTTTTAAATATGTATTTCATAGCAGAATGTGTAATCGAACAAAACTTTGAGGGACTCAGTCAGAATACTCACAACATTTTTCTTCATCATCACACCACACGGGGGTGTAATATTTCTTATAGAACTTGTTTAAATATCATGTCATTTTCACCCCCGGTTACGGAGTATACTATATGCACAAAACTGATAATCAGTGCCCTGTCTTCAAGATGTATGGAGAGTTGTGTGTATGAGTTGTGTCTGTTTTAAAGACTTGTGTTTTAATTGTTTCCACATAGTTATGAATTGTTTGGTGGATTTTTTTCCTTTTACTGCCAATTTTGAACCAGCACATCAAGGTTCTTCACTAGAGAATTCCAGCTTAGTTTCTTTTCTCCGCTATTGCATTCTCCTTCACTTTTTTTTCTATTTTGCACAGTGAATTCTCTCCACTTGCTGTCTTTGCCAAAGAGTTCATCCTCCATGCCCCGTACTCCAAATAATTACTCTGCAGCATTGTATGGACAAAAACCACCTAGGATTCCTGCGATAGAGGAAGGAAAGAAGCCACACAAGTTCAGATGCTAGGACTCACATTTTTGCAATTTCTCCTGGGTCACCAAAGGCAGGATGATGGTGATTCTAGCTTTCCAGTCTCCACAAGTGGAATCCCTTTTGAAATCCGAGGCAAAAATTTCAATTTCATGTTACTTGAAAAGCTTATCCATTACATTTTGCAGGGATGGATCTGGTGTCTGGTGAATTTTCATAAGGATGGTTCTTCATTTAGAGGACAATATTTTCTCATTCTCTTCTCAATTCTGCCTCTGTCCAAGGTTTCCATTGTTATGAGGATTGGTGGTTGGATATCCTATCCTTTGCTTAGTGATCTTGTTATGTGACCTATTTTCTGACTATGAAATATGTGCAACACCAAAGAGGAATTAGCATGAAAAAAAATTATTTCATTAATCGAGATTTTTTTATTCTGAGTGTTCTACCTGGAATATAATAATTTGAATTTTGATTAAATTTATTGTCATTATATCAAATTAATTACTTTCCTTTTAGGCTTTAGTTTCATACTATCTGTTTCTTAACATTGATTATATTAAATCAAACCTCACCTTACTTTCCATTCAAAATTTAAATTTTCTTTCATTCTGATATCCATTTCAATTTGTAGTTTTAAAATAAAGACCTTTTCAACACCTTTAAAACAGCCATTCATTTTTCACTACTTCACATGAGGTGGTAAGTGATCAATAAAACCGAGAGATAAACAAAATAAAATTTTCAAGGAGAGCCAGAAATACACCTCTGCTTGAGAGTGTCATCAAAGGGACTGAGAAGTGAAGAATTTTTTTTTGTTGTTCATATGGTTTTTCTTTCTTTATTATAATTTCAAAGAGATATTGAAAAGTTTCAATAGTGATTGAAGAGATGAATCGCATCCGTGAATATGCCATACACCAGGGAATGTACACATTTGAAAAATGTCTTATCTGTCTAATATTTACCAATAAAAGAGATATGTTTCAAAATATTCATTTTGTGAGGACATGTACACACAAGGTGAGTCATACATCAAGGTTTGTAGTCGACTTTGAAAGATACTCTGGCCAAAATTTTTAAAAATGAACAACAATTCCTTATCCTGATGGATTTGTGCGTATGGGACCCCTTTAAGTGTCTATGTCCCTTTATTTTGTAAGGTCATAAGATTTCCTCGACACAGCCAGTTTATATATGTTCATGTACGAATGATATATGTCACTGAAAAATAGATTAATGGAAAGAGTGTATTGAGTGTCAAACATGAAGTCTTGGAATTGCCTATTTCTCTAAGGTGACCTAGTTTTGTTATTCTTCATTGTTGGAACCTATAATCACATGTTCTAAGAATGGAGTGCCGAGCTCAATGCTGATGGATTAGGTTCTTGTATTTTATGACACATTAGTCTCCCCCGTGATATCTTGAGAATAGTTGAGTCCCTTTTTTTCAACTAATTTACACTACCAGTACCTTTTCTTTCCAAGGTGTGGGCAGGGGCTTTCACAAGCCACAGGAAAATTTTGCGTTTGGGAGCTCTTTATATTTGGAGTTCCGTGGTTTATCTGTGGATTATCCTTTCTTTGTAAGAATGAGTTTGATTTTATTCCAAGTACTTTCTGAAAAATTAAAATGTGGCATAAGAGTGTTGTTTTATATATGGATTCATACATCACATACTTTCTCCCCTCAGGAATGAACCAAATATTTACAGAAAATCAGGACTGGTTTTCTTGAAACAGAACCTGGAGCCTTCTAACCATTCAGTAAACACTTGTGTAGTCATGTAAAACTATCTCCTGTATATTATCAATTTAAAATTGTGTTATCTAAAGTGGACGAAACACTGAGAAGCATTACTATTCCTCCCATGACTATTCTCCAAGTTGAAGTAGTTTAATATTATTTCATTAACTATTATGTGGAAAATCTGTTCCAAATACTTATGTGAAAAATTCTTTCCACCTGAACTCATATCATGTAATCCATTTATTATTTTAAAATCTTATTATTTAAAAGATCTAAGGACTATCATTTGCAGTTAGCATTCACAGGGTATGTGTAAACATTCTTTCCCTCTAAGTAAACGTTTACCTGTAGACAATAATTAATATTTAAAGATTTTTTAAAATCCATTTTTCAATGAGGACTTTAAAAAAGTTTTTCCTTATTTTTAATATACCGAATTTGTGTATGAGAGAATATCATCCTAATCTGTTTTATATCTGGCTTTCACCTCCAAACCCCCACATTCATACAATTTAAATATGTATTTCTTAGCAGAATGTCTAAAGAACAAATCATGGATGCACTTGCACAGAATCCTCACACCATTTTCCTTCAGTATCACACCATCCAGAGGTGTAATATTTCTTACAGATCATGATAAAATATCATGGCATTGTCCACCCCAGTCAGAGAATATATTATAGGCACAAAACTGATTATCAAGGCCCTTTCTTTTCTATTTTTCACACTAAATTCTCTCCAGTTGCTGTCCTTTCCAAAGAGCTGATATTCCATTCCCCATCCTCCAAGTAATTATTCTGTTGTATTGAATGGAGAAAACCCATCTAGTATCCCTGTGGTGGAGAAGGGAAAGAAGCCACACAAGGGCACTTGCTCATAGTTTATTCTTTGCCATTTTTCCTGAGTCACAAATGGCAGCATGTTCGTGATTCTAGCGTTCCAGGCTCCACAAGAGGGAGCCAATTTTACTTTTACTTTTTACTTTTACTTGTCAGCTTATCCATTGCACTTTGCTGGGATATATCTGGGATCTGGTGGATTTTGATAGGGATGGCTCTTCATTGAGTAGGCAATACTTTCTCATTCTTTTCTCTCATCTTCCTCTGCCCTTGGATTCCATTGTAATGAAGTTTGCTGGTTTGAAATTCTATTGTTTTCCTAGTGATCTTATTATGTTTATTATTTTCTTCCAATGACATGTGTGCAATACAAAAGAGGAATTAGCATGAAAAAAAAATTTACTTCATTCCAAGAGAATATTTTGTCTGAGGGTTCTACCTGGAATAAAATAATTTGGAAAAATTTTAATTATTGTCATTATATTAGACTAAGTATATTCCTTTATAGATGATAGTGCCATAATAGATATTTCTAAACATTGATTATATTTAATTTAACCTAACCTCACATTCCCTTCTAAATTTACATTTTCTTTAAATCTGATGTCCATTTCAATTTGTAATTTTTAAATAAAGACCCTATCAGCATCTTTTAAAAAGTCATTCATTTTTCTCTTTCTTCACATGAGGTGGTAAGTGATCATATATATTAATAAAACTGATAGAGAAACAAAAAAATATTGTTCAAGGAGAGCCAGAAAAACACCTCTGCTTGGCTGTGTCATCAAAAGGATCGAGAAGGGAAGAATTTCATTTTTGTTCATCTCATTTTTCTTTCCTTATTATAATTTTTTTAGAGATATTGAAAAGGTTTAATAATGATTGAAGAGATGAATTCACATCTGTGAATATACCATACACCAGGGAAAGTACACATAGGAAAAACAGCTTATTGGTTTAATATTTATTATAAAAAATTGATGTATTTCAAAAGAGTAATTTTGTGAAAACATGTACACCCAAGGTGAGTGATGCATCATGGTTAGGAGCTGAGTTTGAAAGATGCTCTTGCCAAGTTTTTAAAAATGAGCCAGAAATTGATTTCCTGCTGCTGATGTGTGTATTGGACCCCTTTAGGATGCAATGTCCCTATATTTTGTAAGGTCATGAATTTTGCTCTACACAACTAGTTTATGTATGCACATGCATGAATGATATCTGTCAATGAAAAAAAGATTAGAGACAGAGTGTGATGAGTGTCAAACATGAAGTCTTGGAATAGCCTATTCCTATAAGGTGCCTTAGTTTTTGTTTCTTCAATGTGACAGGCTTCAATTGAGTGTCCATAAAATGGAACACCATGCACACTGCTGGATCGATTAGGTTTTTTGTTTTATGAAACAATTCTCTCCAAAATTATATCTTGTGAATAGTTGAGTCCCTCTTTGTCTAATTATGTACCCTACCAGTGCCTTTTCTCTCCAGGGTTTGGTCAGGGATTTTCACAAGCCATAGGAAAATATTGCAGTTGAGAGGTCTTTGTATTCTCAGTTCTGAGGTTTATCTGTGGATTCTGCTTTCTTTGTAAGACTGAGTTTGATTTTATTCCAAGTACTTTCTGAAAAATTTAAATGTTGCATAAGGGCATGGTTTCATATATTGATACCTGCATCACATGCTCTCTGCACTCGGGAACTACCTATATATGACCAGAAAATCAGGACTGGTTTTTATGAAACACAATCTGGAGCTTTCTAACCATTCAGTAAACACTGGCGAAGACAATGTAAAAGGGTCTCCTATGAATTATTAAATTAAATTGTGTTATTCACAAGCGGAGGAAACACTGAGAAGCATTTATTTTCTTCCCATTTCTTTTCTCTAAGTTTAAGTAGTTTAATATTATTTCATTAAATACTATGAAGTAAATCAGTTCATGATATTTATGTGAAAAATTTGTTACACGTGAACTCATATCATTGAAGCAACTTTGTTAAAAGTCTTATTATTGAAAAGGGCTAAGAACTTTCATTTGAAATTGACATTCACAGGGTATGTGGAAACCTTCTCTCCCTCTAAGTAAAGTTCTATTTGTAGAGGATAATATATATCAAACCTTTCTGTTAAAATCCCTTTTTCAACGAGAACTTTTAAAAAGTTTTTCTTTGCTTTTAATATACCAAATGTGAATATGAGAGTATATCATCCTAATCTGTTTTATATCTAGTTCTCACTTCAAACACCGCCATTCATGCATGTTTAAATATGTATTTCTTAGCAGAATGTATAGACAAACAAAACATTGATGCCCTCGGTCAGAATACTCACACCAATTCCTTCAGCACCATAGCACACTTGGGTGTAATATTTTTTACAGATCATGATAAAATATCATGGCATTGTCAATCCCGTTCACAGACTATACTATATGCACAAAACTGATTATCCATGCCCTACCTTCAACATGTCTGGAGAGTTGTGTGTATATGTTGCGTCTGTTTTAAAATTTCTTGGGTTTTAATTGTTGAACCAGCACCTCAAGTTTCTTCAAAAGTGAATTCGAGCTTAGTTTCTTTTCTCCCCTATTCCATTCTCCTTCTCTTTCTTTTCATTTTTTCAGAGTTCCTCTCTCTAGTTGCTGTATTTTCTAAAGAACTCATCCCCCATGCAATGATCTCCAAATAATTACTCTGCAGCATTGTATGGACAAAACCCATCTAGGATACCCGTGGTGATAGAAGGAAAGTAACAACACAAGGCCATTAGCCTTAATCATATTTTTGCTGTTTTTCCTTGGTCAACAATGGCAGGATGACTGGTGATTCTAGCGTTCCATGCTCCACAAGTGTCAGCCCTTCAAAATCCAGGGCAAAATTTCAATTTCATATTACTTCAAAAGCTTAACCATTGCACTTTGCTGGTGTGTAACTGGTGTCTGGTGAATTTTGATAAGGATGGCTCTTCATTGAGATGACAATACTTTCTCATTCTTCTCTCATTTCTTTATCTCCCATTGGATTCCATTGTTATGAGAATTGCTCTTGTTATGTATCCAAATTTATGCCAACGAGTTGTGTGCAATTCCAAACAGGAATTAGCAAGAAAAAAAATTATTACATTTCTAGAGATTATTTATTCTTAGTGCTCTACCTGGAATATAATAATTGGAATTTTCTTTTAATTTATTGTCATGATATCAGACTAATTATTTTCCTTTAAGATATTAGTGCCATAATATCAATTTCTTAACATCGATTATATTAACTCTAACCTAACATTACATTCCCTTGTAAATTTACTTTTTTTTCAATCTGATTTCGATTTCAATTTATAATTTTAAAGTAAAGACTTTTTCAACACCTTTAAAAGAGTCATTCATTTTTCACTTTCTTCACATGATGTAGTAAGTAAATATATATCAATAAAACTGATAGATAAACACAAAAAATTGTTCAAGGAGAGCCATAAAAACACCTCTGCTTGGCTGTGTCATCAAAAGGATTGAGAAGTAAAGAATAACTTTTTTGTTCATTTGGTTTTTCTTTCTTAAATATAATTTTTATAGAGATACTGAAAAGGTTTAATAATGATTAAAGAGATGAATCGTTTCAGTGAATATACCAAACACCAGAGAATGTACACTTTGGGAAACAGGTTAACAGTTTAATAATTATCAATAAAAGAGATGTGTTTCAAAATAGTTATTTTGTGTGGACATGTACACCCAAGGTGAGTCATACATCATGGTTGTTAGTCAATTTGAAAGATGCTCTTGCCAAGCCTTAAAAAATTAACCACAATATGATTTCCTACTGGAGATGTGTGTATGTGACCCATTTAATTTGCTATACCTTTATTTTTTAAGGTCATGAGTTTTACTCTACAAACCAAGTCTATGTATATTGATGTAAGAATGATATCCATCACTGAAAAATACATTAAATGAAAGAGTATGGTGAGTGTCAACCATGAAGACTTGGAGTTGCTTATTTCCCTAAGGTGACTAAGTCTTGTGTTTCTTCATTGTTTGAGGCTATAATTGATTGTCCAAAGAATGGAGCTCACAGTACATTGCTGGTGGATTAGGTTCTTGGGATTTATCACCCATCTTCTCCCCCATGATATCTTATAATAATTGAGTCCTTCATTTTCAAGTTGTGTTCCCACCAGTGCTTTATTGCTCCAGGGTTTGGGCAGGGGCTTTCAAAAGCCATAGGAAAACTTTGAAGTTGGGACCACTTCGTATTCTGAGTTAGTGTTTTATCTGTGGATTCTGCTTTCTTTGTAAGTATGAGTTTGATATTATTCCAAATATGTTCTGAAATATTAAAATGTGGCATAAGAGCATTGTTTCATACAGGGATTCCTGCATCACATTCCCTCTGTGCTAAGATACAACCAAAATATGTCCAGAAAATCAGGATTGGTTTTCTTGAAACAGAACTTGGAGTCTTGTAACCATTCTGGAAACACTATTGAAGTCATGTAAAATGATGTCCTTTGAATTATTGATTTAAAATTGTGATATTGATCAGTGGAGGAAACGCTGAGAAGCATTTTTTCTAATGTTGACTATTTTCCAAGTTGAAGTAGTTTAATATGATTTCAATAACTATTAGGAGGAAAATCTCTTCCAGATATTTTTGTGAAAAATTCCTTCCATGTGAATTCATATCACTGAACCCACTTATTTTTATAATCTTTTTATTTAATAGGCCTAAGAACTTTCATTGACAATTGGCATTCACAGTGTATGTGGAAACACTCTCTCCCACTACGTAATGGTTTATTTGGAGAGGATAACTGATATTTAACAATTCTTTTCAAATCCATTTTCAAAGAGAACTTTAAAATTTAAAAAAAAAATTTTATATACCAAATTTTTGTATGAGAGAATATCACTTTAATCTGTTTTATATCTGGTTTTCACCTCTAAACCCCACATTCATGCATTTTTAAATATGTATATCTTCGCAGAATGTGTAAATGAACAAAACATTGAGGCATGCATTCAGAATACTCACACCATTTTCCTTCAGTATCACATGACACTGGGGTGTACTTTTTCTTACAGATCATTACAAAATATCATATCATTGTCATCCCTAGTCACAGACTATACTATATGCACAAAACTGATTATCCATGCCCTGCCTGCAGCATGTCTAGAGAGTTTTATGTATGTGTTGTGTCTGTTTTAAAGACTCTTGGTTTTAATTTATTCCACAAAGTTGAGAATTCCCTGGTGGATTTTTTTTCCTTTTATTGCTTATATTGTACCAGCTCTTCCTGGTTCTTTAAAAGATATTTTGAGGTTAGATTCTTTTCTCCATTATTCCATTCTCCTTCTCTTCCTTTTCTATTTTTCACAGTGCCTCTCTCCATTTCCTGTCTTTTTTAAAGAGCTCATCTTCCATGCCTTGAGCTCTAAATAATTAATCTGCCGCATTGTATGTACAAAACCCCTCTAGGATGCCTGCGGTGGAGGAGGGAAGGAAGCAACACCCGGTCAGTTTCTAGGAATCATTTCTTTGCAGTTTTTCCTGGGTCGCCAATGGAAGGATGATCATGATTCTAGCGTTCAAGACTCCATAAGTGAGCATCCTTTAGAAATCTGAGGCAAAAGTTCAATTTCATGTTACTTGAAAAGTTTATCCATTGCACTTTGTGCAATGTATATTTTCTCTGGTGAATCTTGATGAGGATGGCTCTTCATTGAGATGACAATACATTCTCATTCTATTCTCATTTCTTCCTCTGCCCTTGGATTCCATTGTTAGAAGGATTTCTGGTTGGAAATACTATGGTTTTCCTAGTGATCTTGTTATGTACACTAATTTATGCCCATAAGATGTGTGCAATACCAGAGAGGGATTAGCATGAAAAAAAATTATTTCTTTCCTAGATCTTATTTTGCCAGAGTGTTCTACCTGGAGTATAACAATATGAATTTTGTTTTAATTTATTGTTATTTTATCAGACTAATTATTTTCCTTTATTGGCATTAGTGCCATACCATCTATTGCTTATCACTGACAATATTAAATCTAACCTAAACATACATTCCCTTCTAAATTTACATTTTCTTTCAATCTAATGTCCATTTCAATTTATATTTTAAAAATAAAGATCATTCCAACAACTTTTATAGAATCCATTCATTGTTCTCATTCTTCACATGAGGTGGTATGTTATCATGTATCATTAAATGTAATAGGTAAACAAAAAAAAATGGTCAAGGAGAGCCAGAAAAATGCATCTGCTTGGCTGTGTCATCAAAAGTATTGAGAAGTGGAGAATTTCATTTTTTTTCCTCTGGTTTTTCTTTCTTTATTACCATTTCAGAGACAACGAAAACGTTTAATAATGATTGAAGAGATGAATACCATACGTGAATATACCATACATCAAGGAATGTACACATTTGAAAAACATATTTTCTGTCTAATATTAAGCAATGAAAGAGTTGTGTTTCAAAATAGTCATTGTGTGATGACATATACAAACAAGGAGAGTCATACATCATGGTTAGTAGTCAAGTTTGAAAGATCGCATGTCCAAGGTTTTAAAAATGAACCACAATTCAATTTCCCACTGTAGATGTGTGTATGGGACCCGTATAAGTTGCTATGACCCTTTATTTTGTAAGGCCATGAGCTTTTCTCTACACACGAAGTTTATGTATGTTCATGTAAGAATGAAAGCCATCAGTGAAAAATAGATTAAGGGAAAAAGTGTGATAAGTGTAAAAGTTGAAGACTTGGAATTGCCTATTACTCGAATGTTGTTTTAGTTTTGTGTTTATTCATTGTTGGAGGCTATAATCATGAGTGCGTAGAATGGAGTGCGGTTCACACTGCTGGATGGATTAGGTTCTTATGTTTTGTGACCGATTCTTCTCCCACATTATATCTTGTGAATAAGTGAGTCCCTCTTTATCAATTTATGTACACTTCCTGTGCCATTTCGCTCCAGGTTGTGGGCAGGGGAATGCACAGGTCATAGGGAAATTTTGCGATTGGGATCTCTTTGTACCCTGAGTTCAGTGGTTAATCTGTGGATTCTGCTTTCTTTGTAAGAATGTGTTTGATTTTATTCCAAGTGCTTTATGAAAAATTCAAATGTGACCTAAAAGTAATGTTTTATATAAGGATAACTACATCACATTCTCTCTGCACTCTGGAACTACCAAAATACGTCCAGAAAATCAGGACTTGTTTTCTTCAAACCAAATCTGGAGCCTTCTACCCACATAGAAAACACTGGTGATATCATGTAAAATAATCTCCTTGAATTAACGAATTAAAATTGTGTTATTCAAAAGAGGAGGAAACACTGGTAAGCATTTTTTCCTCCCTTGACTATTTTCCAAGTTGAAGTAGTTTAATAAGATTTCAGTAATTTTTAGGAGGAAAATCTCTAACAGATATTTATGTGAAAAATTCCTTCCATGTGAATTCATATCCCTGAACCCACTTATTTTTTAAATCTTTTTATTTAATGGGTGTAAGAACTTTCATTGACAATTTGCATTCACAGGGTATGTTGAAACATTCTCTCCCAGTAAGTAAGGGTTTATTAGTAGAGGATAATAAATATTTAACTATTATTTTCAAATCCTTTTTCAATGAGAAATATAAATAATGTTTTTAAATTTTCAATATACCAAATTTGCATATGAGAGTATATCATCCTAATCTGTTTGTATCTGTTTTTCACCTCCAAACGCCCACATTCTTGCATTTTTAAATATGTATTTCTTAGCAGAATGTGGAAATGAACAAAACATTGATGCACTCTTTTAGAATACTCCCACCAATTTCCTTTAGCATCACACCACACTGGGGTGTCATATTTCTTTCAGATCATTACAAAATATCAAGACATTGTCATCCCCAGTCACAGACTATACCATATTCACAAAACTGGTTTTCCATGCCCTCCCTACAGCATGTCTAGAGTGTTGTATGTATGTGTTGTGTCTATTTTAAGGACTCTTTGGTTTTAATTTATTCCACAAAGTTGAGAATTGCCTGGGGGATCTTTTTCCTTTTACTGCTAATACTGAACCATCACTTCATGTTTCTTTAAAGAAAATTCGAGGTTAGTTTCTTTTCTCCATTCTTCGATTATCCTTCTCATTTTTTTCTATTTTTCACAGTGCCTTCTCTCCAGTTGCTATCTTATCCAAAGAGCTCATCCTCCATGCCCAAAACTCTAAATAATTAATCTAGCGATTGTATGGACAAAGCCTGTGGTGGAGGATAGAAGGAAGCCACACAAGGTCAGTTTCTAGGAATCATTTCTTTGCAGTTTTTTTCTGGGTCACCAATGACAGAATGACCGTGATTCTAGTGTTCCAGGCTCCACAGATGAGCATTCTTTTGAAATCCGGAGCAAAAATTCTTCATTTTACTTGAAAAATTTATCCATTGCAATTTGCAGTGATGTATCTGTTGTCTGGTGAATTTTGATAAGGATGGCTCTTCATTGAGATGACAATAGTTTCTCATTCATTTCACATTTCTTCCTCTGCCCATAGAATCCATTGTTATGAGGATTGCTGGTGGTAAATATTATGGTTGTCAAAGTGATATTGTTATGCCTACTAATTTATGTCAATTAGATGTGTGCAATACCACGGTGGAATTAGCATGAAAATTTTGTTTCCATTCCTGGAGATTATTTTGCCTGAGTGTTCTACCTTGAATAAAATAATTTGAATATTGATTTAATTTATTGTCATCATATCACACTAATTATTTTCCTTCATAGGTGTTCATAACGTATTATCTATTTCTTATCATTGATTATATTAATTCTAACCTAACCTTTCATTCCCTTCTAAATTTACATTTTCTTTCAATCTGATGTCTATTTCAATTTATAAATTTAAAGTAAAGATCTTTTCAAGAGCTTTAAAAACCCCATTCATTATTCACATCCTTCACATGTGGTGGTAAGTGATCATTTATCAATAAAAGTGATAGAAAAACAAAATAATTGTTCAAGGAGAGCCAGAAATATGTCTCTGCTTGTCTGTGTCATCAAAAGGATAGAGAACTGCAGAATTAATTTTTGTTCATGTGGTTTCTCTTTCTTTATTATATTTTTTAAAAAGATGCAGAAAATGTTTATTAATCATTGAAGTAATGAATCCCATCCTTGATTATACCATACAACAGGAAATATACCCTTTAGAAAAAATGCTTATTGGTTTAATATTTATCAATAAAAGGGATTTGTTTCTAAATGGTCATTTTGTTAGAACATGCACAACTATAGTGAGTCATAAATCATAGTTATTATTCAAGTTTGAATGATGCTCTATGTTTTAAGAAAGGAATCACAATTCAATTTCCCATGAGACATGTGTGTTTGTGACCCATTTAAGTTTCTAGGTCCCTTTATTTTGTAAGGTCATGTGTTTTTCTCTACACACCAAGTTTATATATGTTCATGTATGAATGATATCCGTCACTAAAAAATAGATTAAGAAAAAGAGTGTGGTGATTGTCAAACATGAAGGCTAGGAATTGCCTATTTCTCTAAAGTCTTACTTTTGTGTTTCTTCATTGTTGGAGGCTACAATCACGTGTGCATAGAAAAGAATGTCATGCACATTGCTGATGGATTAGTTTCATGTTTTTTATCACCCATTCTTATCCCCCATGTTATCTTGTGAATAGTTGAGTCACTCTTTGTCTTTTTTTTTTTTTTTAATTTATTCATTTATCCCCCCCTTGCTGCTTGTGCTCGCTGGGTCAGCTAACCACGCCATGCGGGTGGGCTTGCCTTCACCAGGAGGCCCTGGGAACCGAACCCGGGGCCTCCCATATGGTAAACGGGAGCCCTACTGATTGAGCCACAGCCGCTTCCCGAACTCTTTGTCAACTTATGTATTCTACCAGTGCCTTTTCACTCCATTGTGTGGACAGGGGCTCTCACAAGTCATAGGAGAATTTTGCAGTTAGGTGGTCTTGGTATTCTGTGTTCCGGGATTATCTGTGGCTTCTGCTTTCTTTGTAAGAATGAAGTTGATTTTATTCCAAGTCTTTAATCCAAGAACTTCCTGAAAAATTAAAATATGTCATAAGAGTATTGTTTTATATATGAATACCTGCATCACATTGTCTCTGCACTCCGGAACTATCCAAATATGTCCAGAAAATCAGGAATTTTTTTTTTTGTAACAGTACCTGGTGCCTTCTAACCATTCAGTAAACACTGGTAAAGTCACGTAAAATGATCTCCCGTGAATTATCAATTTAAAATTGTGTTAATAAAAAGTAGGGGAAATACTGAGAAACACTTCTATTCTTCCCATTACTATTCTCCAAGTTGAAGTAGTTTGATATTATTTCTGTTGAAGATATTTATGTGGAAAATTTGTTCCACACAAACTCATCATTAAAGCCACTTATTGTTAAAATCTTATTATTTAAAAGTGATAAGAACGTTCATTTGGAATTAGCATTCACAGTGTATCAGGGAACATTGTGTCCCTATAAGTAAAGGATTATTTGTAGACAATCATAGATATTTAACCATTATTTTAAAATCCATTTTTCAATAAGAATTTTAAAAAAGTGTTCTTTATTTTTAATATACCCAATTTGTGTATGAGAAAATATAGTCCAAATCAATTTTATATCTAATTTTCACCTCCAAATACCCACATTTATACATTTATATTTTTAATGCCTTTTTAAATAAATATATCTTAGCAGATAGTGTAAATGAACAAAACATTGATGCACTCGATCAGAATCCTCACACCACTTTCCTTCAGCATCACACCACTCTGGAGTGTAATATTTCTTACAAATCATAATAAAATATCATGGCATTGTCATCCCCAGTCAGAGACTATACTATATGCACAAAACTGATTATGCATGCCCTGCCTTCAACATGTCTGGAGAGTTGTATGAATGTGTTGTGTCTGTTTTAAAGATTCTTGTGTTTTAATTGTTTCCCCATAGTTGTGAATTGACTGGGGGATTTATTTCCTTTTCCTGCTAATTTTGAAACAGCATCTCACGGTACTTCAAAAGAGAATTTGGATTGGTTTCTTTTCTCCACTATTCCATTCTCCTTCTCAATGTATTCTGTTTTTCACAGTGTCTTCTCAAAGGTTGCTGTCATTTCCAAAGAGCTCATCCTCCGTGCCCCATTCTCCAAATAATTATTCGGTGGCATTGAATGGATAAAACCCATATAGGATCCCTGCCGTGGAGAAGGGAAAGAAGCCACACAAGGCCAGTTGCTGGTAATATTTTCTTTGCTGTTTTTCCTGGGTGACCAATGGTGGCATGTCCATGATTCTATCACTCCAGGCTCTGCAAGATGGAGCCCTTCGTTTAATCTGTGGCAAAAACTTCAATTTCATCTTACTTGGCAAGCTTATCCATTGCATTTTGATGGGATGCATCTGGTGTCTGGTGAATTTAGATAGGGATGGCTGTTCATTGAAATGACAATACTTTCTCAATCTTTCCTCAATTCTTCCTCTGCCCTTGGATTCCATTGTTATGAGGATTGCTGGTTGGAAATATTATGGTTTTCCTAGTGACCTTTTAATGTGTACTAATTTATGTCCATTAGATGTGTGCAATACCAAAGAGGAATTAGCATGAAAAAAAACACATTTCTTTCCCAGAGATTATTTTGCCACAGTGTTCTACCTGGAATAAAATAATCTGAATTTTCTTTTAATTTATTGTCATTATATCAGACTAATTATTTTCCTTTCTCAGCGTTAGTGTCAAACTATGTATTTCTTATCATTGAGTATATTAAATCTAACCTAACTTTACATTCCCTTCTAAATTTACATTTTCTTTCAATCTGATGTCCATTTCAATTAATAAATTTAAAATGACATCTTTCCAACAGCTATAAAAAATTTATTCATTGTTCACATTCTTCACATGAAGTGGTAAGTGATCATAAATCATTAAAAGTTATAGATTAAAAAATGGTTCAAGGAGAGCCAGAAAAACCCCTGTGCTTGTCTGTGTCATCAAAAGGATTGAGAAGTGAAGAATTACTTTTTTGTTCATCTGGTTATTCTTTCTTTATTATAATTTTTATAGAGATACGGAAAAGTTAAATAATGATTGAAGAGATGAATCACATCCGTGAATATACCATACACCAGGAAATGTACAGTTGGGAAAAACAGGTTATCAGTTTAATATTTATCATTAAAAGTGAAGTGTTTGAAAATAGTCATTGTGTGATGACATATACATCATGGTTAGTAGTTGTGTTGAGTTTTATGATGCCTTGTCCAAGTTTTAAAAAATGAAACACAATTCAATTTCACACTGGGCATGTGTGTATGCAACCCATATAAGTTGCTATGATCCTTTATTTTGTGAGGTTATGAGCTTTGTTCTACACACCAAGTTTATTTATGTTCATGTAAGATTGATAGCCATCACTGAAAATAGATTAAGAGAAAGAGTGTGATGAGTGTCAAACATGAAGGCTTGGAATTTCTATTACTCTAAAGTTGTCTTAGTTTTGTGTTTATTAATTGTTGGAGGCTATAACTGTCAGTGCATAGAATGGAGTGTGGTTCACACTGCTGGACGGATTAGGTTCTTATGCTTTGAGAAACATATTTCTCCCCCATGATATCTAGTGATTAAGTGAATCCCTCTTTTTCAATTTATATACCCTACCAGTGCCTTTTCACTCGAGGATGTCAGCAGGTGCTTCCACAAGTCATAGGAAAGTTGTGCAATGGGGGGCTCTTGTATTCTGAGATCTGGGGTTTATCTATGGATTCTGCTTTCTTTGTAAGAATGAGTTTGATTTTATTCCAAGTACTTTCTGAAAATTTAAAATGTAGCATAAGGGTATTGTTTTATATGTGAATACCTGAATCACATTCTCTCTGCACTCAGGAATTACCCAAAAATGTCCAGAAAATCGGGACTGGTTTTCTTGAAACAGAATCTGGAACCTTCTAACCCCAAATTAAATGCTGTTGAAATCATGTAAAGCGATAACTTTGAATAATCGATTTAAAATTGTGTTATTCAAAAGCAGAAGAAACACTGAGAAGCATTTCTTTGCTTCCCTTGATTATTTTCCTAGTTGAAGTAGCTTGATATTATTTCATTAACTATTAGGAAGAAAATCTGTTCCAGATATGTATGTGAAAAATTCGTTCCACTCAAACTCATATCATAGAAGCCACTTCTTTTTAAAATCTTATTATTTAAAAGGGCTAAGAACATTCATATGCAATTAGCATACAGAGAGTATGTGGAAATATTCTCCCCCTCTATGTAAAGATTTATTTGAAGATGATAATAGATATTTAATGATTCCTTTAAAATCCATTTATGTACAAGAACTTTTATAAAGTTTTTTTTATTTTTAATATACCAAATTTGTATATGAGAGAATATCATCCTAATCTGTTTATATCTAGTTTTCACATCCAAACCCTCATATTCATGCATTTTTAAATATGTATTCCTTAGCAGAATGTGTAAACTAAGAAAATATTAATGCACTAGGTCAGAATCATCACACCATTTTCCTTCAGCATCACACCTCCCTGGGGTTTAATATTTCTTACACATCATGATAAAAAATATCATGGTATTGTCACCACCAGTCACAGAATATACTATATACACCGAACTGATTATCCATGGCCTGACTTCAACATGTCTGGAGATTTGTGTGAATTTGTTGTGTATGTTTTAAAGCCTCTTGGGTTTTAATTTTTTCCTCATAGTCATGAATGGACTAGTGGATTTTTTTTCATTTTCATGCTAATTTTGAAGAAGAACCTCCCAGTTCTTAACTAGAGAATTGAAGCTTAGTTTATCTTCTCCACTATTGCATTCTCCTTCTCTTTCTTTTCTATTTTTCACAGTGACTTCTCTCCAGTTGCTCTCTTTTCCAAAGAGCTCATCCTCCATACACCGAGCTCCAAAATAATTACTCTGTGGCATTTAATGGACAAAACCCATCTAAGATTCCTGTGGTGGAGAAGGGAAAGGAGCCACACAAGGGCAGTTTCTTGGAATCACGTACTCACTGTAGGTCCTATTTCACCAATTGCAAGATGATGGTGATTCTAGCATTCCAGTCTTCACAAGTGGGATCGTTTTTGAAATCTGGGGCAAAAAGTTCAATTTCATGTTACTTGAAATAATTATCCATTACATTTTGCTGGAATGTATATGGGGTATGGTGAATTTTGATAAGCAGGGCTCTTCATTCAGATAACAATACTTTCACATTCTTTTCTCATATCTTCCTCTGCCCTCGGGTTCCATTGTTATGAGGATTGCTGTTTGGAAATATGATGCTTTTCTTAGTGATCTTTTTATTTGAACTAATTTATGCCAATGAGTTTTGTGCATTACCAAAGAAGAATTCACAAGTAAAAAAATTATTTCATTCATAGAGATTATATTGTCTGAGTGTTCTAACTGGAATATAAATTTTGAATTTTGATTTAATTTATTGTCATTATATCAAACTAATTATTTTCCATTTAGACATTAGTACCATACTATCTATTTCTTACCATTGATTATATTAAATAAAACAGAACCTTACTTTCACTTCATAATTTACATTATCTTTAATTCTGATGTCCATTTCAATTTGTAGTTTTAAAATAAAGACCCTTTCGACAGATTTAAAAAGCCGTTCATTGTTCACCTTCTTCACATGAGCTGATAAGTGATCATATGTCAAAAAAACTGATAGATAAAAAATAGAAAATTTTCAAGGAGAGCCAGAAATATGCCTCTGCTTGTCTGTGTCATCAAAAGAATTGAAAAGTGAAGAATTTCTTTTTCTGTTCATCTGGTTTTTCTTTCTTTATTATAATTTCATAGAGATATTGAAATGGTTTAATAATGATTGAGGAGATGAGTTCACATCCGTGAATATACCATACACCTGGGAATATACACATTGGAAAAACAGGTTATCAGTTTAATATTTATCAATAAAAGATATGTGTTTCAAAATAGTTATTTTGTGAGGACATGTACACCCAAGGTGAATCATACATCATGGTTCGTAGTCGAGTATGAAAGATGCTCTGGCCAAGTTTTAAAAATGAGCCACATAATGATTTCCTGCTGAGATGTGTGTATGGGACCCGTTTCAGTTGTTATGTACCTTTATTTTGTAAGTTCATGAGTTTTGGTCTACACACCAAATTTATGTATGTTCATGTATGAATGGTATCCGTCACTGAAAAATAGATTAAGAGAAAGAGTGTGGTAGTGTCAAATATAATGTCTCTGAATTGCCTATTTCTCTAAAATTGTCTTAGTTTTGTGTTTCTTTGTTTTTGGAGGTTATAATCACGTTTGCATAGAATGGAGCGGGGTGCACATTGCTGGTAGATTAGGTTCTTATTTTTTTAATCACACATTCTTCTCCTCCAAGGTATCTTGTGAATAACTGAGTCCTTCTTTGTCAACTTATGTACTCTAACTGTGCCTTTTCGCTCCAGGGTGAAGGCAAGGGCTTTCACAATCCACAGGAAAATTTTGCATTTAGGAGCTGTTTGTATTCTGCGTTCCATGGTTTATCTGTGGCTTCTGCTTTCTTTGTAAGAATGAGGTTGATTTTATTCCAAGTCTTTATTCCAAGAAATTTCTGGAAAATTAAAATATGACATTTGAATATTGTTTTACATATGGATACCTGTATCACATTGTCTCTGTACACCGGAACTATCCATTTATACCCAGAAAATCAAGACAGGTTTTTTGTAACTGTACTTGGATCCTTCTAACCATTCATTAAACACTTGTGAAGTCATGTAAAACGATTTCCTGTGAATTATCAATTGAAAATTGCCTTAATCAAAAGCAGAGGAAACACTGGGAATCACTACTTTTCCTCCCATTACTGTTCTCCAAGTTGAAGTAGATTGATATTATTTCATTAACTATTAGGAGACAGGTCTGTTAAAGATATATATGTGAAAAATATGTTCCACACCATCTCATATCTTTGAAGCCACTTATTATTTTAATCATATTATTTAAAAGGGATAAGAACTTTCATTTGGAATTAGCATTCACAGAGTATGTGGGAACATCCTTTCCCTCTAGGAAAAGGTTTATTTGTAGATGATCATAGATATTTAACCATTCTTTTAAAATCCATTTTTAAATGAGAACTTTTAAGAAGTGTTTCTTTATTTTTAATATACCAAATTTGCCTATGAGAGAATATTGTCCAAATTTGTATTATATCTACTTTTCACCTCCAAACACACACATTCATTCATTTTTATTTTTTTTCATGCATTTTAAAATATATATTCCTTAGCAAATGGTGTAAATGACAAATATTGATACACTTGTTCAGAATTCTCACACCATTTTCCTTCAGCATCACACCACCCAGGGGTGTAATATTTCTAACAGATCATGAAAAAATATCATGGCATTGTCTCCCCCAGTCACGGATTATACTTTATGCAGAAAACTGATTATCCATGCCCTTCCTTCAACTTGTCTGCAGATTTGTGTGTATGTGTTCTGTCTGTTTTAAAGACTCTTGGGTTTTAATTGTTTCCACATAGTCGTGAAATGACTGGTGGATTTTTCCACTTTTACTGCTTACTTTGATCCAGCATCTCAAAGTTCTTCAAATGAGAGTCTGAGCATATTTTCTCAAATTGATTATTTCACTTTCCTTCTCTTCCTTTTCTGTTTTTCACAGTGCCTTCCTATAGGTTGTTCTCTTTTCCAATGTGTTCTTCCTCCCTGCCCTGAGCTCCAAATAATTATTCTGCAGCATTGAATGGATAGCACCCATCTTGGATCCTTGTGGTGGAGAAGGGAAAGAAGTCACACAAGGCCAGTTTCTCATAATTTTTTCTTTACAATTTTTCCTGGGACCCCATTGGCAGCATGTCCATGATTGTAGCAATCCATACTAAAAGAGGAAGCCCTTTTTTAAATCTGGGGCTAAAAGTTCCATTTCATGTTATTTGAAAAGCTTATCCATTGCTCTTTGCTGGGATGTATCTGGTTTGTGGTGAATTTTGATAGAGATGGCTCTTCATTGAGATAACAATACTTTCTCATTCTTTTCTCAATTCTTCCTCTGCCCTTTGAAATCATTGTTAAGAAGATTCCTGGTTGGATATACTATCGTTTTTCTAGTGATGTTTTAAGTGTACTAATTATGCCTATCATATGTGTGCAATACCAAAGAGGAATTAGCATGAAAAAAATCATTTCATTCCTAGAGATTATATAGCCTGAGTGTTCTACCTGGAATATAATAATTTGAATTTTGAATTAATTTATTTTCATTATATCAAATTAATTACTTTCCTTTTAGGCTTTAGTGTCATAATATCTATTTCCTAAACATTGATTATATTTAATCAAACCTCACCTTACTTTCCCTTCAAAATTTACATTTTCTTTCATTCTGATGTCCATTTCAATTTGTAGTTTTAAAATAAAGACCTTTTATACACATTAAAACAGCGATTCAGTTTTCACTAACTTCATATGTGGTGGTAAGCATATGGCAACATGGATGGATCTGGAGGCCATTATGTTGAGTGAAGCAAGCCAGACACAAAAGGACAAATACTGTATGAATGCATTACTATGAACCAAATATATTGTGTAATATATTGTTCGATTCACACAGAAAAAAACAAAAAAACAAACAAAAAAACAAACAACAAAAAAATTTACATGTATCCATTACATTTAATTGAGAAATGTTTATATTTATTCATCTGTGTTTACTTTTTAGTTTTTTATTGCTTATGTTTTCAGTTATTAAATGTACAAAATAAAGTAAAAAAAAAAAAAAAGAAAACTGATAGATAACCAAAATAAAATTTTCACCTCTGCTTGGCTGTGTCATCAAAAGGATTGAGAAGTGAAGAATTTTTTGGTTCATCTCATTTTTCTTTATTTATTAAAATTTCTAAGGGGTATTGAAAAGGTTTAATAATGATTGAAGAGATGGATCACATCCTTGAATATATCAAACACCAGGGAATGTACATATTTGAAAAAAATATTATCTAATATTTAACAATAAAATACATATGTAACAAAATATTCTTTTTCTGAGGACATGTACCCCCAACGTGTCTCATACATCTTGGTTATTAGTAGAGTTTGAAAGATACTCTGGCAGAATTTTAAAAAAATAAACAACAGTTTGAATTTCTGCTGGAGATGTGTGTATGGGACGTCTTTAAGTGTCTATGTCCTTTTATTTTGTAAGGTCATGAGATTTATTAGATACAGCAAGTTTATGTATGTTCATGTATGAATGATATATTTCACTGAAAAATTGATTAAGAGAAAGAGTGTATTGAATGTCAACCATGAAGACTTGGAAATGCCTATTTCTCTAAGGGGTCTTAGTTTAGTTTTTCTTAAGTGCTGGAGCCTATAATCACATGTTCTTAGAATGGAGGGTGGAGCTCAATGCTGATGGATTAAGTTCTTCTGTTTTATGACCCATTTTTCTCCCTGTGATATCTTGTGAATAGTTGAGTCCTTTTTTTTCAACTTACTTACACTACCACTGCCTTTTCTTTCAAGGGTGTGGGCAGGGGCTTTCACAAGCCATAGGAAAATTTTGCAGTTGGGAGCTCTTTATATTCCAAGTTCTGGGGTTTATCTTTGGTTTCTGCTTTCTTTGTAAGAATGAGTTTGATTTTATTCCAAGTAATTTCTGAAAAATTAAGATGTGGCATAAAATCATTGTTTTATATATGGATACATGCATCACATACCCTCTCCACTTGGAAACTACCCAAATATGTACAGAAAATTAGGAATGGCTTTCTTGAAACAGAAATTGGAGCCTTCCAACCAATCAGTAAACACTTGTGTAGTCATGTAAAATGATCTCCTGTATATTATCAATTTAAAATTGTTTTATTCCAAAGTGGAGGAAACACTGAGAAGTATTTCTTTCCCTCGTATGATTATTCTACAAGTTGAAGTAGTTAAATATTATTTCTTTAATTCTTAGAAGGAAAATCTGTTCCACATATTTATGTGAAAAATTCGTTCCACCTGAACTCATATCATGTAAGACACATATTTTTTTTAAATCTTATTATTTAAAAGATCTAAGAACAGGTAGTGGATGTGGCTCAAATGGTTGGGTGTCCATCTGCCATAAGGAGGGACCTGAGTTCAATCCCTGGGACCTCCCGGAAAAATAAAAAATAAAAAATAAAATAAAAAAAAGATCTAAGAACATTCATTTGCAGTTAGCATTCACAGGGTATGTGGAAACATTTCTCCCTCTAAGTAAAGATTTACTTGTAGATGATAATAAATATTTAAACACTACTTTAAAATCCATTTTTTAATGAGGACTTTAAATAAGTATTTCCTTATTTTTAATATACCAAATTTGCATATGTGAGAATATCATCCTAATCTGTTTTATATCTGGTTTTCACCTCCAAATCCCCATATTCATACAATTATAAATATGTATTTCTTAGCAGAATGTCTAAATGAACAAAATATTGATGCACTCCGTCAGAATACTCACTTCATTTTCCTTCAGTATCACACCAAGCTGGGTTGTAATATTTCTTACAGATCATGATAAAATATCATGGCATTGTCACCCCCAGTCACAGTCCATACTACATGCACAAAACTGATTATCCATTTCCAGCCTTTAACACGTCTGGAGGTTGTGTCTGTTTTAAAGACACTTGGGTTTAATTTTTTCCACATACTCATGAATTGACTGGTGGACATTTTTCCTTTTACTGCTAGTTTTGGACCAGCACCTCAAGGTTCTTCCAAAGAGAATTGGAGCTAAGATTCTTTTGTCCAATATTCTATTCTGCTTCTCTCTCTTTCCTATTTTTCACACAGACTTCCCTCCACTTGCTGTCTTTTCCAAAGAGCCCATGCTGCATTCCCCAAGCTCCAAGTAGTTATCTGTGGCATTGAATGGACAAAACCCATCTAGGATCCCTGTGTTGGAGAAGGGAAAAAAGCCACACAAGGCCAGTTGCTCATAATTTTTTCTTTGCCATTTATCCTGGTCATCAATGGCAGCATGTCGGTGATTCTAATGTTCCAGGCTCCACAAGAGGGAGCACTTTTTAAAACCCAGGGCAAAACTTTCAATTTCATATTACTTGAAAGCTTATCCATTGCACATTGCTGTGATGTATCTGGTGTCTGGTGAATTTTGATACGGATGGCTCTTCATTAAGTAGACAATACTTTCCCATTCTTTTCTCATTTCTTCATCTGCCCTTGGATTCCATTGTTATGATGATTGCTGCTGGAAATACTATGGTTTTCCTAGTGATCTTGTTATGTGTACTAATTTATGCCAAAGGGTTGTGTGCAATAGCAAAGAGGAATTATCATGAAAAAAATATTATTTCATTCCAAGGCATTATTTTGTCTGTTTGTTCTACCTAGAATATAATAATTTCAAAGAATTTTAATTTATTGTCAATATATCAGACTAAGTCGTTCCTTTATAGGTGGTAGTGCCATCCTATATATTTCTCATCATTGATTATATTAAATTTAACCTAACCTCACATTCCCTTCTAAATTTACTTTTTCTATAATCTCACATTCATTTCAATTTGTAATTTTAAAATAAAGTCCTTTTCAACATCTTTTAAAAAGGCTTTCATTGTTCTCTGTCTTCAAATGAGGTGGTAAGTGATCATATATATTAATAAAACTGATGGATAAAAAAAAAATTGTTCAAGGAGAGCCAGAAAAATGCTTCTGCTTGGCTGTGTCATCAAATGGATTTAGAAGGGAAGAATTTCATTTTTGTTCATCTCATTTTTCTTTCTTTATTACAATTTTTTTAGAGGTATTGAAAAGGTTAATAATTGAAGAGATGACTTCACATCTGTGAATATATCATACACCAGGGAATGTACACATTTGAGAAACAGGTTTTTGGTTTAATATTTATTATAAAAAAATGTGTTTCAAAATAATCCTTTTGTGAAGACATGTACACCCAAGGTGATTCATGCATCATGGTTAGGAGCTGAGTTTGAAAGATGCTTTGCCAAGTTTTTAAAAATGAGCCAGAAATCGATTTCCTGCTGGAGATGTGTGTATTGGACCCCTTTAAGATGCTATGTCCCTATATTTTTTAAGGTCATGAGTTTTGCTCTGTACACCAAGTTTTTTATGTACATGTGTAAATGATATACATCAAAGAAAAAGAGATTATAGAAAGAGTGTGGTGAGTGTCATACATGAAGGCTTGAAATTGTCTATTTCTCTAAGATGACTTAGTATTTGTTTCTTCATTGTGGCATGCTCCAGTTGCATGTGCATAGAATGGAACGCCATGCATACTGCTGGATTGATTAGGTTTTTTGTTTTATGATCCACTTCTGTCCCCAATTTTATCTTGTGATTAGTTGAGTACCTCTTTGTCTACTTATGTACCCTATCAGTGCCTTTACTGTCCAGGGTGTGGGCAGATGTTTTCACAATCCATAGGATACTTTTGCGATTTGCATCTCCTTGTATTCTCAGTTATGAGGTTTATCTGTGGATTCTGCTTTCTTTGTAAGAATGAGTTTGATTTTATTGCATGTATTTCTGAAAAATTAAAATATTGCATAAGGGCATTGTTTCATATATGGACACTTGCATCACATTCTCTCTTCCCTCAGGAACTACCCAAATATGTCCAGAAAATCTGGATTGGTTTTCATGACACACAACGTGGAGACTTCTAACCATTCAGTAAACACTGTTGAAGAATTGTATAACGGTCTCCTATGAATTATTGAATTAAATTTTCTTATTCACAACTGGAGGAAACACTGAGAATCATTCCTTTTCTTCCCATTACTTTTCTCTAAATTCAAATAGTTTAATATTATTTCATTAAGTGTAAGGAAGAATATCAGTTCACAATATATATGTGAAAAATTTGTTACACATGATCTCATGTCATTGAAGCCACTTATTTTTAATATCTTATTATTTAAAAGGGCTAAGAACTTTCATTTGCAATTAACATTCACAGGGTATGTGGAAACATTCTCTCCCTCTGAGTAAAGTTCTATTTGTTGATGATAATATATATTTAACCATTCTGTTAAAATCCATTTTTCAATGAGAAGTTTTAAAAAGGTTTCCTTTATTTTTGATATACCGAATTTGAATATGAGAATATATCATCCTACTCTGTTTTATATCTAGTTCTCACCTCCAGACACCCCCATTCATGCATTTTTAAATATGTAATCCTTTGCAGAATGTGAAGATGAACAAATCATTGATGCACTGGGTCAGAATACTCACACCAATTCCTTCTGCATCACAGAACACTGGGGTGTAATATTTCTCACAGTTCATGATAAAATATCATGGCATTGTCACTCCCCTTCACAGACTATATTATATACCCAACATTTATTCTCCATGTCCTTTCTTCAGTATGTCTGAAGAGTTGTGTGTATGTGTTGTGTCTGTTTTAAAATCTCTTGGGCTTTAATTTTCTCCATTTATTTATTATTTGAATGGTGGATTTTTTCCTTTTGCTTCTAATTTTGAACCACCACATCCAGGTTCTTCAAAAGAGAATTCAAGATTAATTTCCTTTCTCCATTATTCAATTCTCCTTCTCTTTCTTTTATATTATGCACAGTGCCTTGTCTCCAGTTGCTGTCTTTTCCAAAGAGCTTATCCTCCATACCCTGAACTCAAACTAATTACTCTACAGCATTTTATGGACAAAATATATCTAGGATCGCTGCAGTGGAGGAGGGAAAGAAGCCACCGAAGGCCAGTTGCTAGCAATCATTTTTCACCATTTTTCCTGGGTCAACAATGGCAGAAGGACCGTGATTCAGGCTCCACAAGTGGAAGACTTTTTAATATCCTGGTCAAAAAGTTTAATTTCATATTACTTAAAAACATATCCATTGCACTTCCCTGGGATGTATTTTGTGTCTGGTGAAATTTGATAGGGATGGTTATTCATTGAGAAGACAATACTTTCTCATTTGTTTCTCATTTATTCCTCTGCCTTTGCATTCCATTGCAATGACGATTGCTGTTTGGATATACTATCATTTTTCTAGTGATTTTTACATGTGTACTAATTTATGCCAAAGAGATGTGTGCAATACCAAAGAGGAATTAGCATGAAAAAAGAATTTATTTAATACCTAGAGATTATTTTGTCTGAGTGTTCTACCTGGAATATAATCGTTTGAATTGTATTTTAAATTATTGTCATTATATCAGACTAAGTATTTTTCTTTATCGGCGTTAGTGTCATACTCTCTATTTCTTATCATTGATTATATTAAATCTAACCTAACCTTACATTCCCTGCAAAATATACAATTTCTTTCAATCTGATATCCATTTCAATATAGACTTTTAAAATAAAGACCTTTTCAACAGCTTTTAAAAAGCCATTCATTTTTCACTTATTTCACATTATGTGGTAAGTTATCGTATATCAACAAAACTGATACATAATAAAAAATGCTTCCAAGAGAGCCAGAAACACACCTTTGTTTGGTTTGTCATCAAAAGAATTGAGAAGGGCAGAATTTCCTTTGGTTCATCTGGTTTTGCTTTCTTTATTATAATTGTAATAAAGAAACAGAAAAGGTTAAATAGTGATTGAAGAGATGAATTTACATCCGTGAATATACCATACAGCAGAGAATGTACACATTGGAAAAACAGCTTATTGTTTTAATACTTACCAATAAAAGAGGTGTGTTTCAAAATAGTCACTTTGTGTGGACATGGACACCCAAGGTGAATGATGCAGTTTCAGTTAAAGACCATGACTAATGACTGTAAGCATGAATATAATAAACAAACTCTCCGGTCTCATGCTCTAGGAGCTGGGTGAGGAAACAGCCTGAGACAATGCCTGTAAGTTACAGAAGTGTAAAAGAGCTTTAAGACTTGTTGATTTCAGCTCATGTGTAACTGTTAAGTAACTATTACTCTTACACATTTGCACATGTATTTTGATTTACTAAAAATCGAACAAAAGCCACACTCTATGAGGTGGCTGGGCTCTTCTATCCATATCGGATGGAGAGTCCCCTGATCCCAGTTTCTCTTCTGTCTGTCTTATTTTTCTTTCTCATCTGTGGCACCGTTTTCATGACCCATGTCCTGACCAGCATCATATGGCGCCTGAAGAGGGACTTGAACCTGTTATGTTGGCTGTTATGTTTACATACTATTAATAAAAATATTATAACTCCACAAAAAGTCCAGTTTTGTACTGATAACTTATGTACTTTAAATGATTTTCAAAAATGACTGGGTGATATTAACTGGGTACGGTCTACTTTAGGAATTCCAACTTATGCCTTAGCTAATTTTTTCAATACTCTAACAGGAGACCCTAACTTAAATATTCATTGCATTTTAAGCCCAGAAGCAAAAGAGGAGTTAAAATGATTAGAAAAAAGAGTGCAAAATAGCCAACTAACAAGGATAAATGTAAATCTTCCAATTTCTCTTTTAATGTTTCCATCTTGCCGTTCCCCTACTGGGATACATTGCCAAGAGGAGGGCATAAAAAATGGATATCCCTACCAAACCAGATACAAAAAACTTCATACTTATCCTGAAAAAATCTCAGCAATAATATCAAAGGGCCATATCACCTGAGACAGCTTATGGATAGTGATCCTGATAAAATCATACTAGTTCTTACAAAGCAGGAGCTTTCTCAGCTCTGTCAATTCAGTAACACTTGACAAGTGGCCTTAGCAGATTTTATTGGAATAATTGACAATAACTTCCCAAATTCAAAATTTTTACAATTTTAAAAACGGACTTCATGGATTCTTCCTAAGGTTGTCAAACAACAACCAATCTCTGCTGTGCCAACTTACTACACTGATGACAGGAATAATGGAAATGCAGGCTATTTAGGCCCAACTACAAAATCTTAGAAAACACCTTATTTATCTGCTCAAAGCTAGAACTTATGGCTGTTATTCAATTGCTAACTGATGTTTCTGAGCCTTTAAATATTTTGTCTGATTATGCTTATGTTTGTCACATTGTTTGTCATATAGAAACAGCTCAAATAACTCCAGCTTCTGAATTAGAAGTTCTTTTCCTACAATTATAAAAAACCATTTGTGAATGATCTAATCCAATCTACATTACTCAAATTCATTCCCATTCTCAACTTCCTGGCCCTATGGCTTCACAGAATGATTTAGTAGATAAACTTATTACTCATATAGAATCTACTGCTGAGTATCATAAACTTACATATACTACTGCTTCTGGCTTATGTCATAAATATCCCCACTTAACAGTAAAAGAAAGTAAGAGGACTGTTAGACAATGTCCTACTTGTGGGCCCATAAATGCCCCCACTTTCTCTCCAGGAACTAATTCCCGAGGAAAACATCCTAATGAAATTTGGCAAATGGTTGTTACACATGTGCTCTCTTTTGGCCATCTTCAGTATGTGCATGTGACAGTGGACATGTATTCTAATTTTTTTTGGTCAACAGCTCAAGCTGGAGAAAAGGCTTCACATATATGTTCTCATTTATTACATTGTTTTGCTTTAATGGGCCTGCCAGCACAGCTAAAAACTAATAATGGGCCTGCCTATCTTAGACAATCTTTCAAAAAATTTTGTGGTGATTGGAATATTAAACATGTTACAGGAATTCCATATAAGCCCCAAGGATAAGTGATAGTATAAAAAAGCAATCGCTTATTAAAGTTAATGCTCCAAAAAAAAGGGGGAGATGGAGGAGAATCTGCTAAAGACAAACTATTTAAAGCATTGCTTACCCTAAATTTTCTTAATAGACAACAAATTTCTAATACCACAGCAACAGAAAGACATTGGGAGGTTAAAAAAAGGAATGAAAATGAAAAATGTGGACAACCAATATATTGGAAAAATGAAACAACTAATAAATGGGAAAATGGAGAGATAAAATTTTGGGGCTAAGTGTTTGCTCTTTTCATTACAGAAACAGGAGAAGAGCAGTGGATCCCCTCCAGAAGAATCAAGCCTAGAGTTGAAGATGCTGCCAAAACTTAAACTATGGACATGGTGGTTTCACATTCGATTAATTATAGGTAAAGAATTAGGTCAAGGTAACACACCACATCATAATTGCACTTATTGGGCATACATAACCAACCCACCTCTTCTAGAGCTGTTAACTTGGAACGATGATTCTTACCCAATTGATCTTAATCAATCTCACCATTTTCCAGGACCTATAAAAAATGTCTACCCTTAAAGCCAAAAGAAGAAGGGAAACTTATAGAAAATTTAACTTTACTTTTTATAGACTGCCCTATTTGTATTGGATATGGCTCTGTATGCATGCAACCTAAAAATCACAGTACAGATTTAACAGAGAAAAAATCAAACTCAAATTTATGTTCTCATTTTCCCGTCTTTGCCATATAAACCAGAAAATATGGTAAATATTACATGTCCCTTTTACAACAGGCATATACAAATGGCATATTTGTCATGGGCTTGCTAAGGTTATGTTGTTTAATGATTCCTATGGAATTGTAAAGGATTGGGCCCTTATAGGGATACTGGAACCTATTAAAAACACAACCATATCTTTGTTCATTAATAATTCAACCATAGTTACTAATAACCATAATCCTTATTTCTGAAATTTTGGTAACATAGCATTTAATAACAGCTAAGACATATTCCATAACCATGGGATACTAAACTTAACAAAACTTAAAATTATTTGTGAAAATTATTTTTGGGAACTGGTCCAATTTTTGAAAGGTAAGGCAGAAAAACTGATATTACTATTTTAAAAAGAAAATCAACTCGATTTTTTTCAATATATGTACAAGATTCTATAGTTAAATTATTGGAACAGTAAATTTTGATGAAAGGAACAGTAGTTGCTTCAATTGCTCCTTACTTACATGTCTTAAGAATTCATACTTGTAGAAAATTCAAACTCTTTTTATAGCAAGAGGAAGAAAAGGACTATGGTTACTGGTTCAGATGACCAGACATTGGCAGCAGTCTCCAGAATCCCAGTTGCTGTGGCATTTCCTCAACCATTATTTAGAAAGAACTAACAGACTGATTGGACTTTTAATAGCAGGAATTTTGGGACTTATTGGCATCATAACTACTGGAGCTATCACTGGAACAGCCCTGCATCAAGGAGTCCAGACTCAACAATATGTTAAGGACTGGCATAAATATGCAAGTGAGATGTGGCATAGCCAGTCTCACATTGATATGAAACTGAATTATCATATGAATGATCTTGAAACAGCTATTATATATTTGGGTAATCAAATTCATACTTTAAACTCATTAAGAGCTCTTAAATGTGATTGGAATGAAGATTCTTTTTGTATTACTCCTTTGGCTTATAATAATAGTGAACATCATTGGGAGGAAGTGAAAAATAATTTGATTGGATATAAGCATAATGTTTCTACAGATATTTTAGAATTGCAAAAGTAAGCATTGAGCATATATCAAAATGAATTGAAAGAAACCACTGGTGCAGCTGTTTCACTGGTGGAAACAAAAAACAGTTCAAATATTTTGGATTGGTTTAGGAATTATTATTATATGCATTTTGTTTGTATTGTCAAGGCTAAAGTAATAACATATATTCATAGAAAAAATGAAGAATTAGACCAGATAAAAGCATTTCTGTTAAAAACTTGGCCAAGAAAAACTAAATTTGGCTTTATTTATTCTACTAATAAACCCTTAATCTTGATACTAATTATATGCACAAAAAATATTCATTTAAGGAACCTGAAGAAGCATAAATATTAATGAAATTGCCTTCCATGTAAGAGCTCAAAAGTTTGAGTGGTAGTCAATGACGGGTAAGATTCTCAGAGGAGAACAACCTAAGACAGGCACAGTCACAAGAGCCTATGAAAGAAAACAAGTTTGATAGGACATCACCTTGTATCAGCTTATATAATGGTTCCTATGATCGTCACTGGAAAAAAAATTAACTAATAAAAAAGGGGGAAATGATGGAGTTTCAGTTAAAGACCATGACTACTGACAGAAAGCAGGAATATAGTAAACAAGCTCTCCAGTCTCATGCTCTAGGAGCTCGGTGGGGAAACAGTCTGAGACAATGCCTGTAAATCACAGAAATGTAAAAGAGCAGAGTCATAGATCTTTAAGATTTGTTGATTTCAGCTCATGTGTAACTGTTAAGTATCTATTACCCTTACACATTTACACATCTATTTTGATTTGCTAAAAATTGAATAAAAGCCACGCTATCTGAGGTGGCTGGGCTCTTGTATTCATATCAGATGGAGAGTCCCCTTATCCCAGTTTCTCTTATTCCTTCTTTCTCATCTGTGGCACAGTTTTCATGGACCCAGGTCCTGACTGGCAACAGGTGAGTCATACACCATGGTTATTATTCAAGTTTCAAAGATGCTCTGGCCAAGTTTTAAAAAATAAGCCACAATTTGATTACCCATTGGAGATGTGTATATGGAACCCCATTAAGTTGCTATGTCCCTTTATTTTGTAAGGTCATGAGATTTGCTCAACAAAGCAAGTTAATATATGTTAATGTATGAACGATATACATCACTGAAAAATGGATTAAGGGAAACAGTGTGTTGAGTGTCAAACATGAAGGCTTGGAATTGCCTATTTCTCTAAAGTTGTCTTAGTTTTGTGTTTATTCTCATTGGAGGCTGTAATTGCATGTTCATAGAATGAAGTGCAGTGCCCACTGCTGGATAGATTTGGTTCTTGTGTTTTATGACCCATTCTTCTCCCACAAGTTGTCTTGTGAATACTTGAGTCCCTCATTTTCAACTTATGTTCCATAAAAATGCCTTTCCCTCCAGGGTGAGGGCAGGGGCTTTCACAAACTAAAGGAAAATTTTGCGTTTGGGAGCTCTTTGTATTCTGAGTTCAGGTATTTATTTGTGGATTCTCCTTTCTTTGTAAGAATGAGTTTGATTTTATTCCAAGTAGTTTCTGAAAAATTAAAATGTGGCATAAGAGTATTGTTTTATATATGCATACATGAATCACATTCTCTCTGAATTTGGGCACTACACAAATATGTCCATAAAATAAGGACTGGTTTTCTTGAAACTGAAACTGGAGCCTTCTCACCTTTCAGCAAACACTGGCGAAGTCATGTAAAACGATCTCCTGTGAATTATCAATTTAAAATTCTGTTATTCAAAAGTGGTGGAAACACTGAGAAGCACTTCTTTCCCTCCCATGACTATTCTCCAAGTTGAAGTAGTTTAATATTATTTCAGTAACTATTAGGAAGAAAATCTGTTCCAGATATTTATGTGAAAAATTCATTCCAAATGAACTCATGTCATTGAAGACACTTATTTTTGTAATCTTATCATGTAAAGATCTAATAATTTTCATTTGCAATTGTCATTCACAGGATATGTGGTAGCATTCTCTCCCTCTAAGTAAAGGTTTATTTGTAGACAATAATAGATATTTAACCATTCTTTTAAAATCCATTTTTCAATGAGAATATTTAAAAAGTTTTTCTTTATTTTTAATATATCAAATTTGCATTTGAGAGAATATCCTAAACTGTTTTATTTAAAGTTTTCACCTCCAAACCCTTACATGAATGTGTATTTCTTAATATGTGTTACTTTGGAGAATGTGTAAATGAACAAAACATTGATGCACTCGGTCAGAGTACTCACACTAATTTCCTTCAGTATCACATGACACTGGGGTTCTAAAATTTCTTACAGATCATGATTAAATATGATGACATTTTCACCCCCAGTCACAGGCTAAACTATATGCACAGAACTGATTATCCATGCCCATCCTTCATCATGTTTGGAGAGTGCTGTGTATTTGTTGTTTTTGATTAAAGATTCTTGGGTTTTAATTTTTTCCACATCGTCATGAATTGCCTCTTGGATTTTTTTTTTTTAAATCTTTAAATCCAATGTCCTTTTCAGTTTAAAATTTTAAAAGGAAGACTTTTTCAACAGCTTTAAAAATTCCATTCATTGTTCTCTCTCTTTACATGATCTGGAAAGTGATCCTATATCAATTAACTGCTAGATTTAAAAAAATGGTTCAAGGAGAGCCAGAAAATCCTCTTTGCTTCACTGTGTCATCAAAAGGATTGAGAATTGAGGAATTTTTGTTTTGTTCATCTGGTTTTCTTTCTTTATTATAATTTTTATGGATCTATTGTAAAGGTTTAAAAATATTTGATGAGATGAAATCACATCCGTGAATATACCATACACCAAGGTATTTAGACATTGGAAAATCAGTTTATGGGTTTAATATTTATCAATATAAGAGATTTTCTCTGAATAGTCATTTTGTGAGGACAAGTACACCCAATGTGAGTCAAGCATCATGTTAATAGTTGAGTGTGAAAGATGCTCTGGACAATTTTTAAAAAAAGAACCATAATTCAATTTTCCACTGGAGATGTTTGTAATGGACCCCTTTAAGTTGATATGTCCCTTTACTTTGTAAGGTCAGGAGTTTCTTCTACACACCCCATTTATGTATGTTCATAAAAGAATGATATCCATCAAGGAAAAATAGATTAAGAGAAAGAGTGTGGAGAGTGTCAAACATGAAGTCTTGGAATTTCCTATTTCTATAAGATGTTTCAGTTTTGTGTTTCTTCATTGTGGGAGGCTATAATCGCATGTGCATAGAATGGGGTGTGGTGCACAATGCTGGATGGATTAGGTTCATGTGATTTATGACCCCCCCCATGATATCTTGAGAATAATGGAGTCTCTCTTTGTCAATTTATGTCCACTACTAGTGACTTTTCTCCACAGGTTGTGGGCAGGTGCTTTCACAAGCCATAGAAAAATTTTGCGGTTGGGAGCTCTTTGTATTCAGTGTTACTTGGTTTATCTGTGGATTCTGCTTTCTTTGTAAGAATTAATTTGATTTTATTACAAGTACTTTCTGAGGAATTAAAATGTAACATAAGAGAATTGTTTTATATATGGATACCTGCATCACATTCTGTCTGAATTCAGAAAATACCCAAATATGTCCAGAAAATCAGGACTGGTTTTCTTGTAACAGAACCTGGAGCCTTCTAAACATTCAATAAACACCAGTGAAGCCATGTAAAATGATCTCCTTTCAATTATCAATTTAAAATTGTGTTATTCTAAAGCGAAGTGAAACACTGAGAAGCATTCCTTTTCCTCCTATGATTATTCTCCATGTTGAATTAGTTTAATATTATTTCCTTAACTATTAGGAAGAATATCAGTTCCCGATATTTCTGTGAAAAATTCATTACACGGGAACTCATATCATTGAAGCCACTTATTTTTAAAAACTTATTATTTAAAAGGACTAAGAACTTTCATTTGCAATTAGCATTCAGAGGGTATGTGGAAACAATCTCTCCCTCTAATTAAAGATTTACTTTTACATGATATTATATATTTAACCATTTTTCTAAAATCCATTTCAAAATGGGAACGTTAAAAAAGTTTTTCTTTATTTTTGATATATCAAATTTGCATCTGAGGAAATATCGTCCTAATGTGTTTATATCTAGTTTTCACCTCGAAACCCCACATTCATACATTTTTAAATATGTTCTTCTTAACAGAATATGTAAACAAACACTCAGTCAGAATCCTCACACCATTTTCCTTCAGCATCACACCACACTGGGGTGCAATATTTCTTACAGATCATGATAAAATATCATGGCATTGTCACCCCCAGTCACAGACCATAGCAAATGCAAAAACCTGATTATCCATGCCCTGCCTTCAACATATCTGGAGAGGTGTGTGTATGTGTTCTGTCTTTTTAAAGACTCTTGGGTTTTAACTTTTTCCACATTGTCATGAATTGGTATTGGATTTTTTCTAATTTACTTCTAATTTGGAACCAGCACCTCAAAGTTCTTCAAATTAGAATTCGAGCTTAGTTTCTTTTCTCCACTATTCCATTCTCCTTGTCTTTCTTTTCTATTTTTCACAGTGCCTTCTTTTCAGTTGCTGTGTTTTCCAAAGAGCTCATCTTCCATACCTTGAGCTCCAAATAATTACTCTGTGGCATTGTATGGACAAAACCCCTCTAAGGATCCCTGCAGTGTAGGAGAGAAAGAAGCCACATAAGGCCAGTTGTTTGGAATCATGTTTTTGCCATTTTTTCTGGGTCACCAATTGCTGGATGGCCATGATTCTAGAGTTCCAGGCTCCACAAGTGGGAGCACTTTTCAAATCCGGGGCAAAAAGTTGAATTTCATATTACGTTAAAAGATTATCCATTGCAATTTCCTGGGATGTATCTTGTGTCTATTGAATTTTGATAAGGATTGCTCTTCATTGAGATGACAATACTTTCTCAATCTTTCCTCAATTCTTCCTCTGCCCTTGGATTCCATTGTTATGAGGATTGCTGGTTGGAAATAGTATGGTTTTCCTTGTGATTTTGTTATCTTTCCTAATTTAAGCCAATGAGATGTGTGCAATACCAAAGAGGAATTAGCATGAAAAAAGTTTTTTAATTCCTGGAGATTATTTTGCCTGAGTTTTCTACCTGTAATAAAATAATTTGAATTTTCTTTTAATTTATTTTCATCATATCAGACTAATTATTTTCCTTCATAGGTGTGCATGACATACTATCTATTTCTTATAATTGATTATATTAATTCTAACCTAAACTTACATTCCCTTCTAAATTTACATTTTCTTTCAATCTGATGTTTATTTCAATTTATAATTTTAAAATAAAGATCTTTTCAAGAGCTTTAAAAACCCCATTTATTATTCACATCCTTCACATGAGTTGGTAAGTGATCATATATCAATAAAAGTGAGAGATAAACAAAATAATTGTTCAAGGAGAGCCAGAAATATGACTTTGTTTGCTGTGTCATCAAAAGGATAGAGAACTGCAGAATTAATTTTGGTTCATCTGGTTTGTCTTTATTATAATTTTTAAAAAGATGCAGAAAGTATTTATTCATCATTGAAGAGATGAATCCCATCCATGATTATACCATACAACAGGAAATGTACCCATTGGAAAAACAGCTTCTTGGTTTAATATTTATCAATAAAAGGGATTTCTTTCTAAATAGTCATTTTGTTAGAATATTCACATCCAAGTTGAGTCATAAATCATGGTTAGTAGTCGAGTTTGAATGATGAACTTTCTATGTTTTAAAATAGGAATCACAATTCAAATTCCCATTGGAGATGTGTGTATGGGACACATTTAAGTTTCTATGTCCCTTTATTTCATAAGGTCATGAGTTTTGCTCTACACATCAAGTTTATGTATGTTTATGTATCAGTGATATCCATCACTGAAAAATAAAGAGAAAGAGTGTGATGAGTGTCAAACATGAAGACTAGGAATTGCCTATTTCTCTAAAGTCTTAGTTTTGTGTTTCTTCATTGTTGGAGGTTACAATCACGTATGCATAGATTGGCATGTCGTGCATATTGCTGGTGGATTAGGTTCATTTTTTTAATCACCCATTCTTCTCCCCCATTTTATCTTGTGAATAGTTGAGTCGCTCTTCATCAACTTATGTACACTACCAGTGCCTTTTCACTCCAGTGTGTGGACAGGGGCTTCCACAAGTCATAGGAGAATTTTGCGGTTAGGAGCTCTTTGTATTCTGTGTTCCAGGGATTATCTGTTTCTTCTGTTTTCTTTGTAAGAATGAGGTTGATTTTAATCCAAGTCTTTAATCCAAGAACTTTCTGAAAAATTAAAATGTGCCATAAGAATATTGTTTTATATATGGAAACCTGCAACACATGGTCTCTGCACTCCGGAACTATCCAAATATGTCCAGAAAACCAGGACTAGTTTTTTTTTTTTGTCACAGTACCTGGTGCCTTCTAACCATTCAGTAAACACTGGTGAAGTCATGTAAAATGATCTCCTGTGAATTATCAATTTAAAATTGTGTTAATCAAAAGCAGAGGAAATACTGAGAAGCACTTCTATTCCTCCCATTATTATTCTCCAAGATGAATTAGTTTGATATTATTTCATTAACTATGAGGAGGAAAGTCTGTTAAAGATATTTATGTGAAAATTTTGTTCCACACGAACTCATATCATTAAAGCCACATATTGTTAAAGTCTTATTATTTAAAATAGATAAGAACATTCATGTGGAATTAGCATTCACATAGTATGAGGTAACATTCGGTCCCTGAAAGTAAAGGATTATTTCTAGACTATCATAGATATTTAACCATTCTTTTACTATCCATTTTTCAACAAGAACTTTTAAAAAGTGTTTCTTTATTTTTAATATACCAAATTTGCATATGAGAAAATATAGTCCAAATCTGTTTTATACCTTGTTTTCACCTCCAAACACCCACATTCATGCTTTTTTATTTTTTAATGCCTTTTTAAATACATATATCTTTAACCATAATAATAAAAAAAAAATACATATATCTTAGCAGATAGTGTAAATGAACAAAAGATTGATGCACTCGATCAGAATCCTCACACCACTTTCCTTTAGCATCACACCACCCTGGGGTGTAATATTTCTTACAAAGCATGATAAAATATTATGGCATTGTCACCCCCAGTCAGAGACTATACTATGTGCACAAAACTGATTATCCATGCCCTGTCTTCAACATGTCTGGAGAGTTGTGTGAATGTGTTGTGTTTGTTTTAAAGACTCTTGTGTTTTAATTGTTTCCCCATAGTCGTGAATTGACTGGTGCATTTTTTTTCTTTTATTAATAATTTTGAAACAGCACCTCAATGTAATTCAAAAGATAATTCGAGCTTAGTTTCTTTTTTCCACTATTCCATTCTCCTTCTCAATGTCTTCTCTTTTTCAGAGTGCCTTCACACAGGTTGTTGTCTTTTCCAAAGGGCTCATCCTCCATGCCCCAAGCTCCAATTAATTACTCTGTGGCATTGAATGGACAAAACCCATCTAGGATCCCTGTAGTGGAGGAGGGAAATAAGCCACACTAGGCCAGAAGATAGGAATCATTTTTTTTTGGCATTTTTCCTGGGTCACCAATGGGAGGATAATCATGATTCTAGAATTCAAGGCTCCACAAGTGGGAGCACTTTTGAAATCAGGGGGAAATGTTTCAATTTCATGTTACTTGAAAAGCTTATCCAATGCATTTTCCTGGGAAGTTCCTGGTGTCTGGTGAATTTTGATATGGATGGCTCTTCATTGAGATGACAAGATTTTCTCATTCTTTTCTCATTTCTTCTTCTGCCCTTGGATTCCATTGTTATGAGGATTGCTGGCTGGAAATAGTAAGGGTTCCCTAGTGATCTCGTTATGTGTACAAATTTATGGCAATGAGATGTGTGCAATACCAAAGAGGAATTAGCAAGAAAAAGAATTTCTTTCATTCTTAGAGATTATTTTTTCTGGGTGTTCTACCTGGAATATAATAATTTGAATTTTGATTTAATTTAATATCATTATATCAGACAACGTTGTTTCCTTTATAGGCATTAGTGCCATACTATTTATTTCTTATAATTGATTATACTAAATCTAACTTAACCTTACATTGCCTTCTAAATTTACACTTTCTTTAAATCCGATGTCCTTTTCAGTTTAAAATTTTAAAAGAAAGACTTTTCAACAGCTATAAAAACGCCATTCATTGTTCACTTTCTTTTCATGTTGTGGAAAGTGATTGTATATCAATTAACTAATAGATTTAAAAAAAAAATGGTTCAAGGAGAGCCAGAAAAACCCCTTTGCTTCACTGTGGCATCAAAAGGATTGAGAAGTGAGGAATTTCATTTTTGTTCATCTGGTTCTCTTTCTTTATTATAATGATTGAAAAGATGAATTCACATCCGTTTATATACGATACACCATGATATGTAGAGAGTGGAAAAACAGTTTATGGGTTTAGTATTTATCAATATAAGAGATGTGCTCCAAATAGTAGTTTTGTGAGGACATGTACACCCAAGGTGAATCATGCTTCATGGTTTATACTCGAGTTTGAAAGATGCTCTGGCCAATTTTTAAAAAATGAACCATAATTCGATTTTCTGCTGGAGGTGCTTGGATTGGACCCCTTTAAGTTGATATGTCCCTTAACTTTGTAAGGTCAGGAGTTTCTTCTACACACCAAGTTTATGTATGTTCATGTATGAATGATACCTGTCAAGGAAAAATAGTTTAAGAGAAAGAGTGTGGTGAGTGTCAAACATGAAGGTTTGGAATTGCCTATTTCTCTAAGACGTCTCAGTTTTTTGTTTCTTCATTGTGGGAGGCTATAATTGCATGTGCATAGAATGATGTGTGGTGCACACTTCTGGATGGCTTAGGTTCCTGTGTTTTATGACCCATTCCTCTCTCCCATGATATCTTGAGAATAGTTGAGTCTCTCTATGTCAACTTATTTACACTACTGGTGCCTATTTTACCAGTGTGTGGGCAGGGGCTTTCAAAAGCCGTAGAAAAATTTTGCATTTGGGAGGTCTTTGTATTCTGAGTTCTGGGATTTATCTGTGAATTCTGCTTCTTTTGTAAGAAGGAGTTTGAATTTATTCCATGTACTTTCTGAAAAATTAAAATGTGGCATAAGAGCATTGTTTTAAAAATGGATACCCTCATCACATTCTTTCTGCACTTGAGAACTACCCAAATATGTCCGGAAAATCAGGAATCATTTTCTTGAAACAGTACCTGGAGCATTCTAACCATTCAATAAACACTGGTGAAGTCATGTGAAATGATCTCCTGTCAATTATCGATTTAAAATTCCGTTATTCATGAGCAAGGGAAACACTGAGGAGCATTTCTTTTCCTCCCATGACTATTGTCCGGTTAAAGTAGTTTAATATTATTTCATTAACTATCAGGAAGAAAATTGGTTCTCAATACCTGTGTGAAAAATTCATTATGGAGAAAACATGTTATTGAAGCCAATTATTTTAATAAACTTTTTTATTAAAAGGGCAAAGAACTTTCATTTTAAAATAGCATTTAAAGGGTATGTGGAAACATTCTCTTCATGTAAGTAAAGGTTTACTTGTAGATGATAATAGATATTTATCCATTTTTTTTAAAATCCATTTTTCAATGAGAACATTTAAAAAGTTTTTCTTTATTTTTAATATACCAAATCTGCATTTGAGAGAATATCATCCTAAACTGTTTTATGTCCAGTTGTCACCTCCAAACCCCTACATTCATGCATTTTTAAATATGTGTTAATTTCGAGAATGCATAAATGAACAAAACATTGATGCACTCGGTCAGAATACTCACACCAATTTCCTACAGCATCACTCCATACAGGGGTGCAATATTTCTTACAGATCATGATAAAATATCATGGCATTGTCACTCCCAGTCACAGATTATAGCATATGCAAAAAACTGATTATTCATGCCCTGCCTTCAACATGTCTGGAGAGTAGTGTTTATGTGTACTGTCTGTTTAAAGACTCTGGGATTTTAACTTTTTCCACATGGTCATGAATTGGTATTGGATTTTTTCCCTCCTACTGCTAATTTGGAACCAGCACCTCAAAGTTCTTCATAAGAGAATTCGAACCAATTTTCTTTTATCCACTATTCCATACTCTTTCTCTTTCTTTTCTATTTTTCACAGTGCCTTCCCTCCAATTGCTGTGTTTTCCAAAGAGCTCATCTTCCATGCCCTGAGCTCCAAATAAATACTCTGCATACATTGTATGGACAAAACCCCTCTAGGATCCCTGCACTGTAGGAGAGAAAGAAGCCATACAAGGTCAGTTGTTTGGAATCATGTTTTTGCCATTTTTCCTGGGTCACCAATTGCAGGATAACCCTGATTCTAGAGTTCCAGGCTCCACAAGTAGGAGCACTTTTAAAATTCGGGCAAAAAGTTCAATTTCATGTTACTTGAAAAGATTACCATTGCAATTTCCTGGGATGTATCTTTTGTCTGGTGAATTTTGATAAGAATTGCTCTTCATTGAGATGACAATACTTTCTAATTTTTTTCTCACTTCTCCCTATGCCCTTGGATTCCATTGTTATGAGGAACGCTGGTTGGAAATAGTATGGCTTTCCTTGTGATATTGTTATGCTTCCTTTTTTAAGCCAAAGAGATGTGTGCAATACCAAAGAGGAATTAGCATGAAAGACTGTAATTTCATTCCTAGAGATTAGTTTGTCACAGTGTTATATCTGGAATGTAATAAATTGAATTTTGTTTTAAATTATTGTCATTATATCAAACTAATTATTTTCCTTTATTATCGCTAGTGCCATACTATTTCTTATCATTGATTATATTAAATCTAACCTAACCTTACATTCCCTTCTAAATTTATATTTTCTTTCAATCAGATGTCCACCTCAATTTATAATTTTAAAATAAAGATCTTTCCAACAGCTTGAAAAAAAACCATTCATTGTTCACATTCTTCACTTGAGGTGGTAAGTGATCATATATCATTAAAAGTAATAGATAAAATAAATTGTTCAAGGAGAGCCAAAAAAATTCCTCTGCTTGGCTGTGTCATCAAAAGGATTGAGAAGTGAAGAATTTCTTTTTTGTTTATCTGATTTTTCTTTCTTTATTATAATTATTATAGAGATACTGAAAAGGTATAATAATGTTTGAAGAGATGAATCACATCCATGAATATACAGATACCAGGAAATGTACACTTTTGAAAAATAGGTTACCAGTTTAATATTTATCAATAAAAGAGATGTGTTTCAAAATAGTAATTTGGTGATGACATCTACAAACAAGGGAAGGCATATATCATGGTTAGTAGTCAAGTTTGAAGGTCGCTCTGTCCAAGTTTTAAAAAATGAACCACAATTCGATTTCCCACTCCAGATGTGTGTATGGGACACATTTAAGATGCTATGACCCTTTATTTTGTATGGTCATGAGCTTTGCTCTACACCCCAAGTTTATGTAAGAATGATATCCACCACTGAAAATTAGATTAAGAGAAAGAGTGTAATGAGTGTAAAACATGAAGGTTTAGCATTGCCTAATACTTTAATATTGTCTTAGTTTTGTGTTTATTCATTGTTGGAGGCTTTAATCGTGAGTGCATAGAATGGAGTGCAGTTGATACTGCTGATGGATCAGGTTCTAATGTTGTGTGACCCATTATTCTCCCCCATGATATCTTGTGAATAGGTGATTGTCTCTTTGTCAAATTATATACCCAACCAATGCCATTTGTCTAAATGATGTGGGCACGGTCTTTCACAACCCATAGGATAATTTTTCCATTGGGACATTTTTTAATCTGAGTTCCAGTATTTATCTCTGGATTTTGCTTTCTTTGTAAGAATGGGTTTGATTTTATTCCAAGTACTTTCTGAAAAAATAAAATGTGGCATGAGTCTTGTTTTATATATGGATACTTGCATCCCATTCTCTCTGCAATCGGGAACTACACAAATATGTCCAGAAAATCAGGACTGGATTTCTTGAAACAGAACCTGGCATATTCTAATGTCCCATCCCGCGGGACATCAACGAGGACCCGAAACCTGCCGAGAAAGAATGGT